>VXBJ01000377.1:42190-56171 GCA_013400055.1 Nycticryphes semicollaris
GCGGCTGCTCATAAATTAATTAATGGTGAGCGAGGCTCCTCGGGGAGGGCTGGGATGGCTCAGCAACGCCCGGGCTCCGCGGTCCGGGACGGCGCGTACTTTTGGCTGGGGCCGGGGGGAGCGGAGCGTGCCGTCAGGGCTGGCGTCCCGCTCGCGGCTTGGCTCGCCCGCGAGGTATTTATTTATTTTCGCAGCGAAAACATGTTGTAGGCTGAGCAAAACGAGCTGCGGGGAGCTGCAGGCAGCGCTCTTCCTGCCACAGCACCAGCCTTTCAGCTGATGCAGGAAGTCAAAAATGTTAAAGGAGAAAGTTGCCGGTCCCGGACCCCCTCTGTCCCCATCCTGGGGCTCGGCGCCACCCGCATCCCCCCCCTGCATCCCTCCCACCTTGTTCTTCCATGAGGTGACAAGTTTCCAGTGTGATTTTGGCCCATGGCCACTTGCTCCCAGTCCCCCCAACCCCAGCAGATGTTTTGGGGTCAGGGAGCAGTTTGGGGAGTGAAGCCAACTCCAAACGTGCCGGGACTCGGGCTGCCCCATCTTTTGACATCTCCCGCTTCCATAGTCCTCCCCGAAAACCCCGGTTTTCCATGGGAGGCTTTTGCTGTTGGATGGAGAGCAATGGCCTCAGCCCAAGCGCCCCCATCCCCGCCGTCCACACGGACGTTGCCCCACTCCCACCGGGCACCGTTCTCCCCTACGCTGTTTTTTTTTAATGGTGCCTCTGAATTGCTGGTCCGGAGCGGTTTGTGTCCCCGCCTTGGGAAGCTGGGTGGAAAACAGGAGGGTTTGGACAAACAGCCCAGCTGAACGTGCTCCTTGTTCTCTGGGACGACTGTTCCCAGGGATCCCAGCCTTTGCCGTGGTCGGAGCATCCCAGGAGGGCTCTGAGCATCTTCCAGAGGAGGGAAGGGCTGGGGAGAAACACTTCTGGTGTTGGAATATGCGTCTTGCTCGTGTGTTTGCAGGGGTGGTACCACAGGGCTTTGGGGGTGCCGGCGGCTCCCAGTGACCCCAACCTGTGAGACTCAAAACCCAGGCAGGTGCATTGGTGCAGTCGTGGTGATCGGCATCACCGGTGGCAGTGCCCAGACCCCTCTGCCCAGCACAGGACCCCCCACAGGAAACCTGCAGAGATGCCCCCCCAGCTGGGTGCTGGTTATCGATGCTGGTGTGGGATGGAAACCCGGACGTGGGAGGGTTTGGCACCTCCGAGTCACCCCTTGTGCCACCACATCCCTGCCCAGGGTGCTCCAGGCTCTCACTGGGGCCCGGCGCAGTCCGGAGAGGTTAATTTACTGGCTTGACAAGGCGCATAATGTTCATCTCCCGGCTTCTAATTGGCAATAATTAGTTCTTTGTCAGCCCTAGGAACTGCAGAGGAAGTGGCACGGGCCTGGGTGAAGGCAGCGGGAAAGCAGGCTGGGGTCGGGAGAAGCCTTTCCTGGGAATCCTGGTAGAGGAGCCTGTCCGAGGGCATCTCTCTCTGCCGGAGAAGGGCTGCCTAACAGCCGGGTATTAGGGTTTCATTAATCAAAGACACTTCCAGTGCCCCTTTACAGCAACACAACCGCTGCGGCTGTCCCTGGCTGACAGCTCCCTCATTCATCTTCCTTGGGGGAAAAGAGGGGGGGAGATGGGGGGGACGGGACACAGACCCGCTGCCGCTGCTCCCTGCTCACCCCGCATCCTCAGTGCCACCAGGCTGGAGAGGGTCAGCCCCACTGCATGGCAGGGGTTTACGTGGAGGAAAGCATTACCCCTTGTCCCCCTCACCGGAGAAATGTCCCACAAAGAAAGGCTGGTTTGTGGGAGGAGGGTGTTTGGCCGCCGCCAGCCACGATCCCGAGGCAGGGGGTGTCACGGCATCTGCGAATTGTTCTTGGAAGGGGGACTTTGAATGCCGGGAGCCTGCACCCCAATCCCCTCCATGCCTCCCCCCGGAGGGATCGGGGCGGCACACGGAGTGGGTTGCAGTTGGGCATCCTCCGTTCTAGCTGCAAACCCCCAGTATTTTGGAGCTGCTAATAAGGAGCGAGTGTTTTCATCAAAGCGCCGCGTCGGTCTGTGTGCTGACATCTGGAGAGCGCAGATAGATATTTTCCTTAAGACTGTATTTCCAAGGCATGAGCTCTTCCCTGGCTGTTAATTAATCCTTTGTAGTTTAGCGACTGATGAAATCATGACTCTATGAAATTTTAATCCTTGTGCTGTATAGGCACAACCGACATTATCAGAGGACCCCAGGTGTGTGCTTGAAATTAGTTTGTTGAATCTCTTGCATATTTGATTGCCTTATGAAACTCCTCGGGATGCGGCCACTGGCTGGAAGGATGGTGTTTGCCTGGGGTTTGTGCCCGATCCTGGCTGTAGTTCTCAGTGGGGCTGGGGGGACTGGAGGTGGGGAGGGGGCACCGGCAGCATCATCAACATCATCTTGGTACCGAGGGGAGGGGAGAGCATCTCCCTGGTGGGACAGAGCAGCACAGCTTGTGCTGCACATTTATGTCCGCTGAAGGAGCTGACTGGGGGATGGTCAAGGAAATATCTGCACCCTCCTGGGGGGGAGAAACAGGGCTGGGAGAAGAGGATGCCGTGCCAGACTCGCTGGGAAAGTACAGCTGAGTGTGGCATGGATGTAACGTCATGGGAGGGGGACGTGGGGATGTCCCCTCCTGCCCCGCTGCCCGGGGGGGGCTGTTCCCACTCCATGAGGGCAAGCTCAGCCAGGGAAGGGTCTCCAGGGTTCAGCCCCGCAGGTACCACTGGTGCGTGTCCACCCTTTTCCCTGCCATCGGGTCACTGAGGAGAGTGGAAATTTTAATTAAAAAAAAAAAACCAAAACCCCTCCCCTAAAACTCTCCCAACTCTCTGAGCTGCCCTTTGCTCCATCCTCCTCTTGGCATCTCCACTCTCCCCGCTTTTGGCTCCCTGGGGACGTTCGCCCTCTCCTCGGGGCTCTGGGAGCTGCAGGGTCCCTCTTCCCCAGGGACGATGCTGCCTGGACCATCCTGGGACCCCTCCCCGGAAAGCGCCCGGTGCCGATGCTTTCCCCGTGTCCCGACCACCCCTTAAGCTGAGGGGGAGCGAGGGGCCGAGGCCGGCGCTCGGCGGCGTGTGGTCCCTGCTGGTGCTCCATGGGCACACGTGCCGCTCAGGAAACCAGATGATGAATGTATTTTTAAACTTGGAATCCGTGAACCACTTATTATTTCTGAATTAGGAATCAAAACACGTGAATAATCGCGCTGCTGCTGCGGCAGATGTACTCGGCGCTAAGGTCACTTTGCTTTTGGGTGGGAAGTGGGTATTATTTTTGAGGAGGAGCTGCGGCAGCGCGATCCCCGGCGCCTCTGTCACCCGTGTCACCCTTGCTCAGCCTCCTGGCCACCATGCCCAGCGCGGCCCCACAGGGTGGGTGCCACCCAGGGCCACACACCCTCCCGTCCCCGCTACTGTCACTGTCACCAGCTGCAGAGAATGGGTTTGGGGGTGCTGGTTTTGGATGTGGAATTATCCCTGGTTATTCTGAGCAGGGCTGCACGTGCCACCGTGCATTAACCCCTTGGTGCCCGCACTTCCTTTGGCAGTGTGATGTTTCGGAACGTTTTTCTGTGGGTGGTGAGTGCCGGCAGTAGGGCAGCAGAGATGGGGGGGCTGTTCCTGGGGCCAGCAGCATCCACTGACAGCTGGTACCTTCGGCACCGTGCCGTGATGCATCCCACATCTCGCTTCCCCTTCAGAATGCCCGCGTGGTCCAGCAGTGACATCTGGGATACATCCAGTGGCTTCCCATCCATGCTCATCCCATCCAGCGTGAGCCCCCCGCAGTGCTCCCAAACCCGGGTGGGCAGGGATGAGGTCCCGGGGATGAGATGCACCAGGGGAGCCCTGTGGGGGGGGATCATTCCTCCTGGAAAATCCCGTGCAATAGTGACTAACGCTGGTCTGGGCACTGCCCAGGCTCTGCCCAACAGCGGCCTTCGCTGCGGACAGGGGCTAAAAACACCTTTAACGTGCGGTTGTGGCCTCGGTTGCTTCTTTTGTGTGTAAGGCGAGGGAAAGCGGGATGGATCCCGTCCTCGGCTCCTCTGGGAGAAGCGCTGGCATCCTGCTGAAACAGTGTCACGCCACAGCATCTGGTGAAAGCTCAGGAATTAGCTCCTGGTAAATATAAATATTGTGCGGGCAGGGAGTTTTAGTGCTCTCTGTTGATAGCTGTACCCTCCCCCCCACCTTTTATTTTTTTTTTAAACCTCAGGAATAGTGAAATCTTTATTTCCAGGTCCTGTAAGATTTATTTCTTTTTTTTTTTTTTTTTAGAAGCACTGGTGGTTTGAGGGCAGCTTCGGTGTTGGGTTGGGTTTTTGGATTTTTATTTTTTTTTTCCCTCTCCTTAGTTTATTAAACCGAAAGGAAGGTCTGGGCTCCCTTCCCCCTTCCCTGTGCCCTTAATAGCTCTCCCGGCTATTTTAATCCGCGGGGACGGGAGCGGAGGGCAGAGCGGTGACCGTGCAGGAGCCTGGGTGTCCCCAGCCCCACGTCCCGCGCTCCGTTGTCACCCAGCCTCGTAAATCACCGCTTTAGGGGGGTAAATTGCCCTCTGCGCCGCGCGGATGTGAAACTCTTATCGGAGGATGTCTGTCGTGGTTCGTGCAGGCGGCTCGCTGCCCGCTGACCTTGGCTCTGCGCGAGATCCCCCGCTGCAAACGAGACGTGGCACCGCCGCCTCTTGTCTTGATAAAATACATCAGGGGATGAATTGATTTTCATATCGATTGCCACCCGGGCGGCGGGGAGGGGGCTTGGGGTGAATTATTTAAGCGGGTTGGGCTGGGGGTGCGCAGCCGCCCCCGGGTCCCCCTTTACCAGCCCAGCAGCCGCCCCTCCGACAGGCACCGCAGCCGTCGCCCACCGTAAATAAAATCAGAAGGCTCCTATAAAACTCCGTTATTGCTGCGGCACAAAGTTAGAACCGCTCGAGGTTTCTGCTCCCTGGCTCTCGCGCGCAGCAATGAATATTTTATAGGAAAGGAAATACTTAGCGTCTGAATCTTTTTATAGCGGCTGCTGCTCCCACGGGAGGGAAACTGCCCCCCTTGCCCACCACGGGACTGAGCCCCGCAGCAGCATCCCCGATCCAGGTCCCTGGGAAATGCCATGGGACGGGGAGAAATGCAGTGGAATGAGGGGAAAAGGCCACAGGGTGGGTGGGAGATGTAGTGAGATGGGGGCAAATGCTGCAGGGGGTAAAAATGCTGCGGGACGGGTGGGAAATACCACAGGTGGGGGGGACGAGTCACAGGACAGGTGGGGAATGCAACAGAATGGGGGCAAAGTGCTGCAGGATGTGTGGGAAATGCTGTAGGATGGAGGGAAATGCAGTGGAATGGGAGCACGATGCAGTGGGACAGGTGAGGAGCGCCAGGGGATTGGGGGGAAATGCCAGGGGATGGGGGAAAATGCTGTGGGATGGGGGTCTCAACCTGTCGCACAGGCATCAGGTGGTGCCAGTGAACCTGCTGCAAAATGCAGGGGGACAGACGTGTGCCCTTCGCTCTCTGGTCAGTGCGAGGCTCTGAGCGTTGCCCCGATGTGTATTTTTGCCCTACTTTCAACTTACCAGGACTCCGAGGGTTCACTCCTGCCTCGGGGTCCGCTGCTTCCACAGGTTTGGAGCCAAATTGCTGCCCCAGAGCCTTCCCTGGGCAATAAGGGGGTCGTTGCCACCCCTGGTAGCCCCGTGCCCTGCCAGGCTGCGCCCCAGCCCGGGGATGACAAAGTGCCCTTTAGTTAATTGCAGAACGGATCGCCTGGAGTTAAAAGTTCTGATTTATACGACTCTGGCTCTAACTGCTCAATAACACGGGCCCGTAATCTACTTTCATTTCAAACAGAAGGGTGATTTATGGGGCAGCATGCCGCTTTAGCTCAGAAATGAGGTGTTCAACATATGCTCTGTTGACATAAATTTGGAATTTATCGCTCCTGTCAAAACTGCCTGTTGGACAAAGGTGCGCATTAAGGCAATAAATGGCTCGGAATAGTTTTCTGTCAAATTTCCTAACCATTGTATTCACTCCGTTTGAGGGGAAAAATATACACTTAAAAGTAATCAAACGGCCAAAAGCCATGTGTCTTGTTTGGCGCGGAGCGGAGGGGAGGGGGTCTCCTCCCCCTTCCCAAAAGGAGCTGGAGCAACGAGAGCTCCCGAAATAAAAATAGCAGAAGGTGGATTTACGCCAGGTTTTAAGTGGCCGGAGCAGGAGTCGGCTTGTGGTGGTCCAGTTGTGGTGGTCGTTAGGTATCGGGGCTGCGCTGGTACCCACCACCCTGGGATGGTCCATCGAGCCCCCACGTCCCCAGGGATGCTCCACTGAACCCCCAGATCCCCCCGGGAGCGGGCGGCAGCGTTTGCCACCGACCCCGGCCTTTTCACACAAAGCACCCTGTGGGGAAAACTCATAATTTTTACACCGCGCGGCCTTGCTGGAATCGCCCTCCCTTTGAAGTGCTTTTTGCGGGGCATTTACAGGCCTTTTTAATTACCGGCAGCTTGCGAGGGGCCAGCCTCCCGCCCGGCTTTTGTTTGCCGTTGCCGGCTGGGGAGGGGGCATCGCCCCTCGGTGGGTCGGATCCCGCCGGAGAGCCCCCCTGCCAAAGCTCTGCACCGGGGCTGGCTCGGGGAGGTCGGTCCCAGCCGAGGATGCTGCCCCCATCCTCGCCGCACTGGAGCATCCTCCATCCATATTTCACTGCTGGGGGGGCTTTGAGCCTGCAGGCGCCTCGAGCAGGAATTGCCGAGGAAAACCGTCTTTTTTGCCAAAAAAGGCACTTTTCCCGACTCCCGCTGCTCTTCCTCCCACCAGCACTGCCCTGGCTGATTTGGCTTGTGAGGACCGTGCGGGAGAACAGAGCTGTGCGGAGTGCGATTTCGGTGTCAGATTGGAATAATCAAGCACAGTCTATGTTTCTGCGTTGGAGTCGGGGCAGCATCGCCCGGCAGTGGATGTATTTGAACGTCCTTAACCTGCCCCCCCCCGCTTTCTAGAGGCACAACTTTAGAAGCACATATTGATCTTTCTCCCTCAGATCTTAACAGCCCCAGCAGCCGTAATACCTTGCTTACATCTGCCTGGTTTTTGTGCAGTTTTGCAACATCTCCTTAATCCGGCGAGCAGAAATAGAACATTTCAATCATATTTTGCTACCAGGAAACCGAGCAGATAAAGCGCTTTAAGACCTTGTTGAAAGGGACCGTGCGAGATGGTGCCGCGATAACATCGTCCTACGAGCGGGCGCCGAATGGAAAACTTTTGTTGCCGCTGAAATTTGTTGATAGAGATATTGTGAGTGAATTACTCAGTGAGCAGCCCCCCCCCGGCGCGTTAAAGCAACGGGGAGGTGGTGTGAGGAGGGGCAGCGGCAGCGCCCGAGCCGGGGGTGGGGGGACGCGGGTTCCCGGCTCCCACCTTTCCCCCTCTCCCTCCCACCCCCCATTGGGGGGGGTTTGCTGCTGGTCCTGCGGGTTTGGGCGATGCGGAGAGAGGAAACTGGGCCTTCTGTTTCTCCTCTGTGTCTTGAGACTCGCTTCAGGGAAAAGAATAAAAAGCCCCAAACCTCCAAGTTTTACTCAAAGTAATTATGCAATTACTCTTCAATTCACTGCAAAGGCGTTCTAGGCTCAAGGAGGTGAGTGCTGGTGGGGGAGGACGCTGCTCCTCCTCACAAAGTGGCTTAGACCCGGCGTTGAGCACGGAAGCGAGCTCAGCCCGAGCCGGGGAAGTGTGACAGGCACGTCCCTAATTAAAAATGCAAAATGAGAAGGTTGTCACTTATTTAGCTGACTTCTTGGCAGCAGGAGCCTGTCAGGAGGCTGGTGTTTTATTTATTTTTGCAAGGCGGATAAATCCTCTGGATTGTAAACCTTCTTGGCCTGAATTCGTGCATGACTCTTAATCCTCCGCTATGACACAGTGAATTCAGGACAAGGCTGATTAATAATTACATTATACAGCAAAGTTGAGAGTTGACACCGACTCCTGCTCCCTTTCCTGCTCCGACGCATCTGCCCGGGGCAGGACATCGTGGGGTGTCCTCCTGCCAGCCAGCACCCCTGGCATTGCCAAGGGACAGGATGCACGTTGGGATGTGGGATGCAGAATAGGATGCAGGGCAAGATGTGTGTTGGGATGCAGGATAGGATGTGGCTTGGGATGCAGGATGCGGGATGCAGGGCAGGATGAGGGATGGGGTGCAGGACTGGCTGCTTTGCAACACCAGGCACTGTGTTGGAGTCTCTGGGCTCTCTGGGGCTGGAAGGGATGCTCCTGGCTGGGCTCGCTGCAGCAGCAGCTTCACGCCAGTAAAACTGGGGAGGAATAAAGTTCCCTCCCAGCAAAGCCCCCCCTGCCCGAGCCCGGGCTGTGTGCAGGAGGCCAGTGGTGCGAGCTGGGGCTGAGCCCTCCCTGGGGAACGTCCGAGGGAGGAGGGTTCGGCCTCCAGCCCTGGACAAGATCGTTTCTGTTTTGTCTTTGGCAACAAGGCAATAAAAATACGCTGCTCTTGTTGCAGAGTGATGATAAATGGTGGACGCGAGCAGAGGTCGGCACGCAGCGATTTGCTGCCTTACTCCTCAAACACACACAAATACTTCTCTGTTTACAGCATCCGATGTCGAAACTCCACACGTGCCCTGTCCCCGGCCCTCGGCACGAAGGGCTGGCGGGAACCGAGGTGTGGCTCAGGGGTGTTGTACCGGTGCCGCTCTCGTGCCGGGTTGTGTTGCAAAAAACATCCGTTCGTCGCCGGCACGTGGAGAACCGGGCGTTTCGGGGGCTGTGTGATTCCCCCCAAGAGCTGTTTGGGGGGAGCCAGCCCCGGGATGCTCCTCTGCCGTGGGGGGAGCGGGTCTGGGAGGCGTTGCCCTGGGCTGGCAGTGGTGGCCTGTGGGGCAAAGTGGGCGGTGGTCGTTTGCCGTAGGCTTGGACGATATTCCTGCCCGGGGCTGTGCAAGCACTGTCAGGTAAAGGGTCTCCAGCCTGCTCCTCCCTCCCCACAGCGGGAACATCACTGTCCCCATGGCACAGAGAGCAGGGGAACGTGGGTCCCATGGGGGCCAAGGCGGGCAGATGCTGTCCCGGTACCCACGATGACGCCCGGCCCTGCTCCCAGGGCAGGACGTGGGACGGGAGATGTTGGACAGGGGATGCTCAGCCCCTCGGTGGGATGCAGGACGCTGCCTGAGGGACGCGGGACAGGGACACAGCGGGAGGTTGTGCGGTGCCACGGGTGAGGCTGAGCCAGTGCCTCGCGGTGCCAGGAAAGGCTGAGTGCCACATTTCCTGTTTGCAGCTGGTGGTTGGCTCCTTCGTTTGCGGTTGGTGTCAGGCTGGATTCGGATGGAGGCTGGGATTCAGTTAGAAATGCATGCAAACAACCTCGTCATTTTTATTTTTAAATTTTTTTTAATTTATTTTTGGAGTACAGTACCTTTTTCAGAAGCGCTGGGTGCGTTGGGAGGAGGTTTGCCAGCACGGACTTTGCATTAACTCTGGAGTTCCGGATTATTGCATGTCTTAAAAGGCTCCAACGGTGGTCATGATAAGGCACATGGATCCAGAGAAGGTTGTCTCATCAGTCCTGGGGGGTCACAGGGGGCCTCCTGTCCGTGTCCTTCCCACAGGGCCTCTCAAGCTGCAACCGGTTCCAGGCCATGTGTCCGTTGGGTGAAATACAGGGAATTTTCAGGGTGATATTTGGGATAACGCTTGCCCCACACACCTCAAGACTAACCCCCCTCCCTTCCTGTGTTTTCCCCCCCCAGGAAGCTGCACAGCGGGATGAAGACGTATGGATGCGAGCTCTGCGGGAAGCGGTTCCTGGACAGCTTGCGGCTGCGAATGCACTTACTGGCTCACTCAGGTGGGTTGGGGGGATGCCGGGGATCGGAACCGGGGGGATGCAGAGGGTGGGACAGGGGGGATGCTCTCCGTGCCCCCCCAAGATGCTGAGTCTCCTCCAGAGGAGCTGGTGCGGAGCAGGCTGTGCCCTTCCCAGGACAGGACGCTGTTGCAAACTTGTTCTCCAGTTGCCCATAATTTGATTTATTTAATTTTATTTTCTTTTGAGTTTATTCTCAATTCCTTTAATTGAGGAATATTTTCCCAAGCCATCAGCTCACCATTGCAGCCTCTGCGTTCGGCGTGGCCACTGGTGGTCCAGCCCCGCTCGTAGCGAGAGCATCGCCTTGGCTCTGGCTCCCGCGCGCGTCCCGGCACCGTGACCCTCGCCTTCCAGCACCCACCACAGTGTCATTAGCAAAACTGCTGCGGAATTAGGCGTTCTCTGCCTAATGAATCTAACGAGCAGGTTCACATGATGCAGGCCCTTTAATTAAATAGATAGGGAAGGGCTGGAAGGCTGCGCTGGTGGGAAGGCTTGTGCCCTGCAAGCCAATGTCGGCTGCTGTTCCTGCGGGGGGGGGGAGCCCCGTGAACCACGGGGTGGAAAAATGCAGGTGGACACGGGACCCCTTGGTGCGGGTCGGGATGGGAGCCCTCGTCCCACTCCTCTGAGGACAAGCCGCTTTGGGCAGCAGGTACCGCAGCCCAAGCTGTGCTCGCCGGTGGCTTTGCATGGAAGGTTTGGGGGGGTTAATATTTTTTATCTATTTTTCCTCCAATAATCATATTTCCTTTCCCACCCTGCCCCTTGTCTGCGCTGAGTGGCACAGGGAGGGAGATGCCTTGCTCCTTCCCAGGGGGCCAGTGGGGAGCTGCCCTCCCCTTGCTCCTTCTGACCATGCTGGGGGTGCTGGTTTTGGGGTGTTGGAGCTGGCCCCAACCCCATTTCCCTCCCCCTCCCCTCGCTTCTGGGATGGGCACCGGTTCCCCAGGGGTGTCCACAGGCAGGAGCAGGTTGCTGGGGCTTGTCCCCAAGATGCTGGTTCCTGCCAGTCGCTGGGGTGTGGGATGCTCACCCCCTCCACCGTCTGGCGCTGGTCCTTGGGGTGCTGGTCCCCCCAGCACTGGGAGTAACTGGGGTGCGGGATGCTGGTCCCCAGGATAATGGTCCCTCTGGCACTGGGATATCTGGGGTGCCAGATGTTGGTCCTTCTCTGTCAATACTGCTCCCTGAGATTCGGGGGCCCCACCATCTGCTGCTGATAACCCCAGCACTGGGGTGACTGGGGTGCAGGATACTGGTCCCTCCCTGTCTGTTGCTGGTCCCCCCCAGTACTGGCGTGACTGGGGTGCAGGATACTGGTCCCCCCTGTCTGTTGCTGGTCCCGCCCAGGACTGGGGTGACTGGGGTGCAGATTGCTGGTCCCTCCCAGCACTGGGGTGACTGGGGTGTGGGGTACTAGTGTCCCCCTGTCTGTTGCTGGTCCCCCCCAGCACTGGGGTGACTGGGGTGCAGGTTAGTGGTCCCCCCTTGTCTGTTGCTGGTCCCTCCCAGCACTGGGGTGACTGGGGTGTGGGATGCTGCTCCCTAGGATGCTGGTGTGTGTCCCCCTCCCCGGTGCTGGCGCACGCGGCGGGTGTTTGTGACGGTGGCTTTGGCTTGGGGCCGGCGCTGGCGGGCGGCCAGCGTTGTGGGTACAGTATGTACAGTGAGCGCCGCGCCAGCCTCTCATCGCGCAGCGCTCGGGAGGGGGTTTTTTGTTGTTGTTGTTATTTTATTTTTTTTTTAATTTTTTTTTTTTTTAAACCCGGCGAGGGCGGGGGGGGGGGGGGGGGAGAGCTCTGCCCTGCGCTCGCAAACAGGCTTTGCAGCGAATTCCAGTGCTGTTATTTATTAAAGCAGGAGACCTTTGCACCTCTCCCCTCGCCTCCCCCCGCGGCCGCCGGCCCGCCGTGGGGCCAGGTTGTGCCGCAGCGATGGCGCGAGGGCTGGTTTTCGGCACCGCGGCCGCCAAAGGCGCCTTGTCCCCGTGCCCATGGGCCATGGGTTCCATTGGGAGTTTGCCCCGTGGGAGAGCATCGCGGTGGGATGGCTTGTGCCCCCCCAGCACTCCCTTTCCAGTAGCCCCCCATGCCCAAGGTGGCAAATGCCAGGTTTAATAGGGGTTGGCGTCTCCCCGACTGGGCATTTCTGGGAGATAATTGGTAATAAAGGTGTATTTCTGTTAAAGATCCAATGGGAGACCTGCAGGGGGGGTTTTGCGGTGCCCCTGCGTGGTGCTGAGTGCTGGGGGGTGGTAGCACCGCAGCTTTGCAGGTGCGAGGCAAATCCTCAGCCAAATGTTTGCACTCCAATAGAAAGCGTAAATATAAAGCCCTTAATGCCATGCAAAGCCTTTCCCCACGCGCTGCCCGGCAGAGGGACGCGCTCCCAAAATCCTCTCAATGCAATGACAAGAGTTTCCCCCCCCCCAGGAAAAGGAATTGCTGGGGAAAGCGGGGCGGAAAACCCGGCTCGTTGTGGTGTGGTTGAGAAGCGCCATCGATTTGCCCCAGGGAGGCCGTTCCCGGCCCCATCGCTCACTCCCAGCGCATCCTCAGCCAAGCTGGTGGTGCTTCTTCGCCTCTTGGGATGGTGGTTACCAAATCACCTGCTTTTGGGTGGGGGTTTATCCTCGGGAGAGGGAGGGAGGGAAGGAGTTTTTTGCCTTTCCTCCCCAGCTTTGCTTCTCCATCCTGCAGGAGCCGCTGCCGTGGCCCTTCTCCGTGCGAGGGGTGGGCATGGGCAGGACTGGGGCTACTGGTGGGCATCATTGAGGGATGCTGGTGAGCAATGAGTGGGGATACTGGTGGGCATCATGGGGGATGTTGGTGGTGAGGCTGGTGGGCACCCTGGGGGATGCTGGTGGGCAATGAGTGGGGATACTGGTGGGCAGCACACAGGGAACACGCCCAGAGCCCCCTGCCCTTCTGCCAGTGGTCCTTCCCCACCCAAATATGCTCAGTTTGTCCTGTGTCATCGCAAGGGGGGTCCTGCTGGGGGGACGGTACCTGGAGCAGGAGGGAAGGGCGCAACCCCCGGCATGTTTTTGGGGAGGGGGCTCATCCTGCTGCCACNGGTGTGGTTGAGAAGCGCCATCGATTTGCCCCAGGGAGGCCGTTCCCGGCCCCATCGCTCACTCCCAGCGCATCCTCAGCCAAGCTGGTGGTGCTTCTTCGCCTCTTGGGATGGTGGTTACCAAATCACCTGCTTTTGGGTGGGGGTTTATCCTCGGGAGAGGGAGGGAGGGAAGGAGTTTTTTGCCTTTCCTCCCCAGCTTTGCTTCTCCATCCTGCAGGAGCCGCTGCCGTGGCCCTTCTCCGTGCGAGGGGTGGGCATGGGCAGGACTGGGGCTACTGGTGGGCATCATTGAGGGATGCTGGTGAGCAATGAGTGGGGATACTGGTGGGCATCATGGGGGATGTTGGTGGTGAGGCTGGTGGGCACCCTGGGGGATGCTGGTGGGCAATGAGTGGGGATACTGGTGGGCAGCACACAGGGAACACGCCCACAGCCCCCTGCCCTTCTGCCAGTGGTCCTTCCCCACCCAAATATGCTCAGTTTGTCCTGTGTCATCGCAAGGGGGGTCCTGCTGGGGGGACGGTACCTGGAGCAGGAGGGAAGGGCGCAACCCCCGGCATGTTTTTGGGGAGGGGGCTCATCCTGCTGCCACCCGTCTCCCTGAGGAGCGTCACCCCATACCCGGCGTTCTCTCCGTGGGGCGGTGGGGGTGCGGGTGGGCGCCCCCCGGCTGGGGCCGTCGGCGGTTCCCGGGCGGCCCCCCCGCCCCGGCTGGCGGGCGTCCCGCGCTCGGTGCCGGGTGATGTCAGCGGCAGGTCTGGATGTTCTGCCAGCGTTCCCGCGTTTATGATCATCCGCAGATGTGCATCCAAGAACACACTGTACCCACAGCAGAAATTAATGCAGGCTTGACGGCCGTCCAAGCCGCGCACACGGGGGAGAGGAAGAAAGAAAACAAAAACTGTTTAATGCTGTTTATAAATTATACACTGGCTGATGAAAAATACATTTCTCT
>VXBJ01000377.1:64183-80612 GCA_013400055.1 Nycticryphes semicollaris
TCCTTGGCCCCCATCCCACAGCAATAGGAAAAGCAGCAACTGTTTTGGCTCATCTTCCAGCAGCGCAAGCTCGGTGCCACGCCGGGGGCGGGGGGTAGAGGGATGAAGCCTGGAAAATTCCTTACCCTTCTCCTAAAACGTAGAGGAAAAAACAAAATGAGTAGAGAAGGCAGCCTGATGCTCCCCCCCTTCCCCGAGCCTGCGCCGCTGGGGGTCAGGATGCTCGGGGTTCATGCTAACAGGGCTGGGGCTCGTCGCCTGCTGTTATAAATATCAGAGGTGACCCATCTCGAGTTCCCCGCTGGGTGCCAGGGCCATTAGCGCGCCGGAGCCTGGGCAGCCCCCCCAGCCCACGGGGCAGCTCACACCGACTCTCAGCCCCCTTCACCCGGGCACGCTCAGCCCCCCCAAAAGTGGGGTTTCATTGGCGCAGAGATGGCTCTGTGATTTGCGGGGTCAGCGTCTCCCCGGGATGCACGGGAGGCTTCGCCCACCCGCTCCCGCAGCCTCCTCCCGCATCCACCCCCGCATCCCTCTCCTTCCCCGCCTGGCGACGCCGGCACCAGGACATAAGTAGCAGAAAAGAGTTAATAAACCCAATGTGTTAGTGAAAATTGAAAAGCTATAAATCTTCCCCCCTGCCTTTTTTTTTTTTCCCTTTTTTTCCTCTTTTTTTCTTTTTTTTTTTTTTTTGCCGGGATGTTGGTAGCGCTTTGATTTAATAGTTGGCCAAACACAAGGGTCTATTTTATTCAGAGTTTACAGGCCTCAGGGCTGTTATTCCTCCAAATTTAATAGCATTGAAATTGCAGGGTTGGCGATAATTTGCCTATCACTTTCTGCTCTCCCATTGATGTTTATTGTCAGCGGGATGGAATCTCAATCCGATTCACTTAGATAACATGTCTGTTAAACATTTAGATAATTGTGCCATCATTAACTTGTCACATTATTTTAGAGATTCAAAACAGCCGTGCGGTGTGAGCGGAGGTGCAAAGGGAGGGGAACCCGGCGCAGGGGAGCAGGGACCCGGCACAGGAGGCGGTAGGATGCTCCTGGGGACGGTGTCCCCCGCAGCTGCTTGGGAAATTCTTTTCCCTAAAAAAAGTGCTCTGCTCTGGTTCTAAACATGGTACAGAGTGATTTTTTTTTTCATTTTTTTTATTGTTTTCTTGTTTTTTAAATGCCAGAGCACTCGGCATTTGTCTGAGGAGGAGCATCCCAGCAGCCCTGTTTTGGGTTGGGGGATGCGTGGGAGCCTGGGGGAAATGAAGAGGGGAGGGGGGTTGGACTAGATGATCTTTCAAGGTCCTTTCCAATCCCTGATATTCTGTGATTCTGTGACGAGGGGACCGCGCCGGGGCTGCGCTGGCACACGGGCACACGCCGCCTCTCCCCGTTCTCGGCAAATTCACATTTAGTCCCATTAATTGCACGTTTGTCTTTATCTCCCTTCTCCTGCTTCACTTTCCCTGCCTCAAAATAGAACCCGCCCCAAAAACACCAGCGACGCTGTGGCCGTACCTCACACTGGGAATCTTCCCTGTTGGAAATCAGGGAGGTTTTGGAGCGTGTGGAACATGACCTGCAAGTTTGGCGACACGAGCCGTAAATTGTGCACAGACATAAATCCCATTTGCCTCCCGCTCCGTGCCACGAGCCGTGGATCCCAACGCATCCGTGGATGCTCCGGGCTCGTCTCAGTGGTGGCCCTGGCCTCCCACACCCTTCTGCTGCATCCCTGCTCCAGTGGTTCAGCCACAGGGAATGCGATTCCCACCTGGTCTGGCAGCATCCCCTCCCCTGGCTCGGTCGGAGCGGTGCCTGGTCACGATTCCTCACCGAAACCAGCCCAGCGTCCTCCCCGGCTGCCCCTGACTTTCTGTTGTCCTTTCACGGGGCTCCTGAGAGTTTTCAGAGAGCGGCTCGACCAGGCTTCTGGGGGAAGTTCCGCCGGATGGTGTTTTTCTCCGTAGCTGGGGATAATGCCCCGTGTTATTGAGCATGGGGAGGTAATTATCCCTCCCGTCCTCGTCTCAGCTCCCGGGCCCATCTGGGGCGATGCCGAGCAGGATTTCTATTGGATGCAAGCGTGGGGTTTGGATGCTGGGGGTTTGGAATCACTCCTCAGCGTTCTGCCGTCCCCCGGTGCCTTGGTCAGAGGCTGAGGGTGGGCTTGGGTTGGGGCAGGAGGATCACAGCCCCTGTGGAGGTGGCAGGAGTTGCCCCTTGGTGCGCCGGAGCGGAGAAAATCAGTGCTGCTGTTCAGGAATAAACCTGGATGGCGCATGGGGAGTGCAAAGACCTTGTTCCTGGCACCTTCCAGCACCAGCAGTGCCCAGGGGGAATCCTTCACCAACCTGGGAAAACTGGATTTGGGGCTGGGGGAGTTGCTGCTGGCGCCAGAGGCACCTCCCTGGGTTTGTGGCTTCAGCAGCAGCTGAAAACATGAAATAACGGCAATGAAGATGCTCTTGTGGCCGCTGTGACATTTTTGGGCACAGACATCTGGCTGGAGCCCAACGTGCCACGCGTGGCATCGTGTGCACGGCATCACCGGCAAAGGGGTTTGTAAGAACCTGGGAAAAACTCCTCTGTGCTTGGTTTTGGCTGCTGGAGAGGGAGCGGGACTCGCTCACTCCAGCCCCCAGACGGGGTGGGAGGGAAGGGAAGGGATGAGCCGAGGAAGAGTGAAATGGAGCAATCCCCCGTGCACACAAAACGCGAAGCTTTGGGGTTTTTGAATGCTCTCAGACCTAATTTTATGCGCCAAAAGGACTGAAAAGGGTACAAGGGGAGGGAAGAGCGAGTGTTCAGCTGGAGCCCGTTGCTGCCCCGGGGCTTCCCAGCTCCTGCCCTGGGTGCTCTTCCCACGCCAGGCGGTGTCTTCAGTCAAAAAGCAGGATTTGGAAATGTTTGTTTTGATAAAAATCCGGGCTGGGGTGGTTATGCTTCTCATCGGAAATCTCCATCACTTGGCAGCCTAATCCCCGGTGGAAGGGACTGTACCACATCCACCCCCCCGAGCATGGCTGCACTGTGCCAGGAGCTTGCCACGAGGTCACGGAGCAGGGTCGTCAGCCTCGTTAGCCCCGTCCCCATCCAGAGGGTGCTGGGGGGCGCAGGATAGAGCCCCTTTGATAGTAATGTCCTGTGACACCACCTGAACCCCTAGTCCCGGGGCACGATCCCAGCAGCAGGGGACCTCCCCACCGACCGTTCCCAGTTCCGGGGGGCAGCGCCACGGGGCCAGGCCTGGCGCCATGGTGGGGGGGGTGTTGCCAAAAGCGGGTTTGCCGAGGGACGGGAAAGTGTCCGAGCCACCCATCCCCGTCCCGGCCAGTGCCCAGCCTGTAATTTTCCTCTGCAAATACTATTTAAAGCGCGATGAGAAAAGCCCTCTCGCTAAGCTACGGAGAAATCTTTCTTGTCCTTTAATTCTAGATGAAGGGGATTAGTGTGAACATATTTAACCTCTGACCCACGGACAAAAGCATTATCAAATTTAGTTGCCGAGTGGCTCCCCATTTAACCAAACCAGCGCAGTATCTCAGCAAATGTTTTCTCTTCCCTTCCCTCCCTTGAAGGCTTTAAGGTCCATTGTTGCCCCCGGAGCGCGGGGGGACCTGGGAGCCCACATTTGGGGTGCTTGTCAGAGCCCCCCTAAGGGAAACCAGTGGGGTACAGCCACGGCTGGAACCCATGGAGCCTTCAAAAAGCCGGTGAACTCACAAAAAAGCAAATTTTCTCTAGGTTGGGCTGCTTTTTCCCCAGTTTCTGGGCACTGGCCCACGGTTTGGAGGATGCTCAGCCATCGCTGCAGAGCAGGGGGATGCCTCTGGCACCCCTCGGCTCTGCGGGGACGGTGGGCACTGTGGCGGGGGACGGCTGCGGGCGAGGAGGCGGCGGTGGCTGCTGGTCCGAGGGAGGAATGCCGAGAGGGGCCTCCCGGTGTCCGTTTACAGTGCATCGCTCATAAACCCGGCGGCGGGGGCGAGGGCAGGGGGACCGGCCCTCCTGGTATGTGATTGATTATCTGGTATTTATGCCATTGAGGACTTTTCAGCGGCTCGGGGTCAGGGGGTCATCTCGTGTGTCTTGCTGCAAATCCGCTTCCTTTTGTACAGTGCGGGCTGGGTGAGCAGACACACAAAAACAGCTTTTTCTTTTCCTTGGGAAAAAGGGGAGGGGGGCGGGCTGGTGTCAATGAATTTTTTTTTTCAGCCTTTCCTGAATAGTGTCCTTTTTAATTCCAAAGAACTTTTAATTAAAAGTAGCAGGAAAGTTCATCTCGACAAGGTTTAACTTACCTTAGCAGCTACTTTTGTCCCCCCGGGATTCGCGTCTCCCCGCTTTACAAAAAAGAAACCCCTCAAGAAATGGGGAGAGGCTGCTCTCGGTACCGTTTCTCCTCTCCCCGGGTTTAGCGAAGGGGCCTTTTCATCTTTTCTCTCTGTTTTTTTTTAAATGATGGGGGTGCAGGAATAATAAGTGGATGCGGCGAATCCCGGCTTTGTGCCTGGCGGCAGCCGGTGCCTCCACTGGCCCTGCTGGGCCGGGGGTGGCCACCAAAAGGCTCCTTTCATTGGCGTGTGATCTGTGGGGCCAGGGGCTGCCAGAGTGGTACCACCCTGGCCAGGAGGGATGCAGGAGCGGGTGGGCAGTGGGCAGGCCATGCTCAGTGGCAATGATGGTGATGATGGTGATGCTGGTCTCCCATGGGGTGGGATGTCACAGCCCCGTAGGTGGGGGCACCACAGGGGTCAGGACATAACGCCACTGACATCATCTGCTGTCCCCTAAAACCCTACTGGCAGGGAAAAACATGCACCCACACTGATGTGCCAGCTGGAAAACGCTCACAGGGGAGTTTATTTGACCAAAAAGAGAGGAGGGGTGGCTTTCAGTGGGCCAAAAGCACCGGAGAGGGCTTGGTCCCCTCCCTGGAGCTCTGTGTTTAATGATGGACTGATTTCTAAGGCATTAGTTTAACCATCACTGGGAAAGCAATGGGCAAAATATGTCAGGTTTTCGACAGAAAGTCAAAGTATTTTTTCAGCTGGTTTCACTCCAGATTCCGATGGGGAAGAGGAAACGTGGGGAGCCAGCGTGGTGACGGCGAGTCAGGGAGGAGAGGACATTCCCCTTCTGCTCGGGCGGATTTGCCTCCGGGTGCCCCAGGGGAAGTGCTGGTCCTCGGTCAGGGCAGGGATGGGTCCGGGATTCTCCAGGACAGAAAGCGCTGGGACAGGCTTAGAGGGGGTGGAATGTCACCAGGTGGAGATGCTGTTCGCAGGTACTGGCCGGATTAGTGCGTTTTGGTGAAGAGATGTTTGTTTTGCCAGGAAAGCGGGCAGCTTTTCCACCTGTACCTTTGGGGGCTGAAGGAGGGGAACACCCAGGATGATGGGGAGTGAGGGGTCTGGATGTTCGAGGCTCGTGCATGCACACTGGGTTTGGCAGCGCCAGCGTCCCCGAGTGTCACCTCTGCCAGTGCGGAGCCGGCTCTGGGGCACGCTGGGTCCCCACCGAGGAAAACCACAACCCCCTGCTCATACACACTTACCCCCTTGCCAGGAAAAGTTTCTCCCAGCTCTGCCTTTGCCATTTTTCACACCTGCATTAAGGACAAATCACCATTGCTGGCCCCTTCAGGGATCTAAACCGAGACCCTTTGGGAGGGCGCGGTGTTGGCCGTCTCCTCAAACTCAGCTGTGGGGCTGGGGACACTTCAAGGCAGTGCTTGTCCCCCAGCCAAGGTGCGGGGGGACTTTTGGTGACATCTCCATCTCCTGTTGGCTTTGTCAGGTGGTGACAGGACAGAGATGCCACCGTCCTGGCGTTACAGGGTGTCCTGGGCACCAAAATGCCTCATGGTGCTCAAAAGGGATGGTTTGTCCCCATTGAGGGGCTTCGTTTTTGGCCGCTTGAACATTTTTAGTATATATTGATCTATTTTGATAGATACTCCGTACAATGAAAAGGCTTTTGGGGACATTTTTGTGAGGAGGGCATGTCTTCAGCTTCAGCCAGAAGGCTTTGGGGTTAGTGAACGTTTTCCAGCAGCAGTCTGAGCTGAAAAAGCAGAAATTAGGCTGGAAAGCACAGGACAGTGTAGGTGTGAAATCCCCAAAGCACATTCCCGGTCTGGCAGCTTGGGAAGCTCTCGCCTCCCCCAGCCCAGGGGTGGAAATGCAGTGAATTGGGGTCTGCCCTGGAAAAGCTGGTATGATTTTTGTTCCCAGAGGCGAGGTTTGTGCGACGCTGGGTTTCCTCAGGAGGGGAGCGTGCTCGTGCTCTGTTGGGTCAGCTCTGGGTGGTGCTGAGCATCCTTCCTGTACTGGGGGATCACCATCGGGGGCGCAGGATGTAGCCAGGGGGCAAAGGCAGCTCTTGCCAGGAGCTGAGGAGAAGGGCTGGAGCAGAAGGGGCTGGGGGGTTCTGGGGACAGGGATACCCCTGGCTGATGCTGTCCCCACCCCGGGGAGCATCTCTGGCAGGACCCCCGCATCCCTTGGATCGCAGATGGGTCTCTATGCATGGGGCTCAGCATCCCAGCCTGGGGATGGGGGCACCCTGGTCCTCCTCAGCAGCCGATATTCCCCCCCAAAAACCACCTCCCTCGATTACGAGCACCCGGTTTGGGCCCAGCGCGGGTCCAGCTGCCGCCGTGATTGACGCAAAGCCCGTCTATAAATAACGTCTTTCTCTCCCCTCATAAAGACTTTGCGGTTTAGTTTGCTTTCAAGGTCAAGATCAGACCTTTCTAAATAAACACATATCAAAGGATCATTAGCGGAGCAGCACTGTTAAATTGAGATATTAACTTCTGTCAGCCGCGCGGTTCCTTTTTGTTCTGTAACTCGCGACTGCGGCGGGTTTTTATTATTTTGGCCCGAGGCGGTAGCATCTGGCTTCTGTAGAGACTGTAAAAATTAAAAAGCAACACAAATCATTGCGAGAGAAAAGCAGTAAATTCAATGATAAGAATTTAAAATTAAAATGTTTCGGCGCTTTTATATTCTGCGAAACACGAGGCGAATGAGCTGCGTGCCTGTTGCCATAAAGCCGCCGCCGCTAATAGTCACCGGGCTCCCCCCTCGCCGCTCCTGCCTGAGCAATTGCAGAGAAGCACAGTGAAAGGAGGCGAGGAGGAGGAGGAGGATGATGATGATGGCGATGGTGACGGTGATGGAGAGGCAGGGTGGCGGGGAAAGTGCCACTGATGGCAGCAGGGGGGGAGCAGAGGGCCCCCAAAAAGAAGGCGAGCAGGGGATGCTCCCGTCCCGCCGCGCTCAAAGGGAGACGGAGGGGCCGAGCAGGGAGGGTGTGACTAATGCGCCGGGTCACCGGGATGCGGGACCGCATTGTCCCCCGCCTCCAGATGGCCCCCGGAATAAATCACCCCCCTGTGCCGGAGTCGGGGCTCGGGGCTCCCCGCGTTGCTGCGGGCGCCAGGACCGGAGCATCCTCCTCCCCTGCGTCCCGCAGGGCTGCGGCCAGGCGGGAAACGGCCCTGCATGTCGCTTGGGAGCAAAAAAGAAAGCATTTTGGTTTTGGGGGGGTGGTTTAACACCCTGTACTGGCAAGGTCAGCGCTGTCCACCTGCTCCAAAATGCTGGGGTTTCTCCCGGTGTTGGCAGCGCCGGGCGGGGATGCTCTTGCCCGCCTGTTGCCGCATCCAGCCCCACAGGAAAACCAGCAGCAGGAGAGCAGGCCGCTTTTTAATTTCCCATAGTCAGTTAAAGTTGGGAAGGAAGCTGCGTTATCTCCGAGTAAATAATAACAATCAAACAAATGCCCCCTTGGGAGAAGTTGCCTTCTGTAAAGATGTTAATTGCCGTGCGAGCCCAGCTGCGGAGTCTGGAGGCAACCTTTGAAACCGAGGTGATTTGGTGACTCTGGCACCAAAAGTGTGGTTTTTGTTGTGTGGTTGTGTGTCCCCTCTCTCTGCTTCACCACAAAGGCTGGGGGTGCTGGGGGGTCCAGCCAAACCACCCAACGGCGCCTTCGTTCCACTGCCAGGGGTCAGGAAGGGCTGGCTCTGCCATCCCGGTGTGACACCGTAAAACCCCCTGTGTCTACCTGTGTGGGGAGGGGTCTTCTGCACCACCCCATGGATTTCCTTCGGTGCTGCCCCTAAAAACCCCGCTTTTGGTTTCGTAATAATCCCAAAAACAGACACACAAACTGGGTTAATCTTCTTACCCTGAGCAGCGCACGTTCACCATCCTCCTGGGGCAAAACGCAACCTCGGTGCCGGCGTCCCCGGGGCTGTGCCGGTGCCCACTGCTTCGGCCTGTCCTTCCTCACCCATCCTCCTCCTCCTCTGTGGCTCAGTGCCAGCGGGACGTGTGCGGAATCCCCAGCTGAGCCCAGGGCCTCAATGTGTCCTCAGGTCCCATCAGCTCTAACGGCTCTTGGCCCCGTCCCTACAGGCGTTGACCGAGCAGGGTGGCCATCACTTGCCCAGCCCCAGCCATGGCATCTGCCGCTGGGCTGTGGGTGGTCATGCCATGCTAAGGCCACTCGGGGTGTGTAATCCACTTGCCACCATGGCCCTGAGGATGCTAAAACTGCTGTCATACCCTAAAGCTGCTTTTCCTGCTCGCCTGCAGCCGGCAGCGCTGCCTGGGAGGAGGAGGCTGGTGGGGAGCCCTTGACACGCTGACGAAAACACGTCAAACGTCCCCAAAATCTCATCTGAGAAGAGCCAGTGACCCTCAGGCTCCTGCTCTGCATGGCTGGGATGTTTGGGAGCTGCCTGCCTCAGTCCTGAGGGCAGCGGCGGTTTGAGCGCAGTTCTTTGGCACATCCATCGTGTAAGAGATTGTGTGAAATGTGGAAGTTGATGGAGAATCGAGTCCCGTTGGAGACCCCGATTTTGCAGGACGGGAACCGGTGGTTGGGGGTTTTCATGGTGGGCTCTCTCGGCATCCTGCCATGCCTGCATGTGACGCTGGAGCCTTCCCAGCGCAGCCGATGATTACGGGCTCCTGACGCTATTGATTGTGGCTGCAGCAGGTGGACGCAGCCACCGCATTTTCGGTGCCTGGTGACACGGCTGCGAGGGCAGGCAGGGGAAGATGGCAGCGGTACGGGGAGGGCTGGGGGATGGCAGCATTATGGGCAGGGGGAGACAGCATCGTGAGGGGAAGGGGAGATGGCAGCGATACGGGGAAGGGTGGTTTGGTTGGTGCATCCTGGTGCTGGCTCCACATGCCGGCACCGCGCTGCCGCAGTTTGGGCTCAGCAGAGGATGCTTCACCGGCACGGTGGCCCCGGTCCCCTTGGGTCCCCCTTCCCTCCTGCCTCAGCATCCACCAGTCACCTGCGCCGGGGGTCCAGGCCCGTGCCAGGGAGTGGCACGGAGCCGGGGGGACCACGCAGGCGCGTGCACAGGCACGGGGGGGGAAAAACTTGAAGTCAAATGTCTGAAAGTCAGATCCCTTTTTAGTATGAATTTGCTGTATCTCATTCTGAGCACTAATTCCAATTTAATTGCAAGTGGCCTGAAGCCTCTTCAATAGGAGTAACAAATGGTTTGATTTTGTAAACTTCATCAGACTGCATTTTAAATGCGACACACTAGCCCGGCTCGAATGCCAATGAAGCACTGAAGTAGCTCTCTGTTTACTAATTATCCGTTTTTACTTCAAGCCACGCTGGCTGGCTTGTCTGATTAAATCGGATTTGTGGGATAGAGAACAGCTAGCAGAGTTTTCTCTATAGTAAACGAGATTGAAACTATGGGCCGCCTGGCTGCACACTGTAAATTATATTTCCTTTTAAAGGGGACGTGTCGCCTTTCTCCCGCCGGCGCTCCTCCCGCATCCCAAACGGGGCGGCGCAGCTCCTTCCCGACGGGACCCCTCGGCCCCGTGTGGGGTCGGGTTTTCATTCCTCCCTGGACTGGGGGACGGTGCCATGCCAGGCGCCGCGGTGCTGGCAGCATCCCCCGCCATGGGCCGGACCAGGGCAGAAAAGCCCCTGGATATCGCGTGTCACATCGTCCTCATCTTTGCATCCCCGGCGATGGTGTTCTTCGGGAGCGAGCACCAGAGACCCAGGGTGTGTGGCTCCAGGATGCTGCCGTAGGGATTCTCCTCCCTCCAGCCGCCATCCATCCCCGAAAAACACCCTTCGGCACCTACCTGCTGTCTAAATCTCCCTCACCCCTACAGCATCCGAACCCCAACCTGTCCCCAGCCCCCACAGCAGCGCCCATTCACAGTCACGGCCACCGGATCTGACTGAGACCCCCAAAACCGGGGACGAGGGGCGAAGGTGCTGCCGAGCGGCGAAACGGGGCTGCGCCGACACCTCCCCAGTTGCTAAGACTTTTAATTCCACGAGCTTGACCTGCGCCAACCCCTCCCTCGGTATCTATCTTTGTGACCGGGGGGCTTTTTATATTTTAATTTGCTTTTGAACGTCCTGCGAAATTAATGGCGCGCTGGGGGCCATTGTGCAGGGTACAGTAGAGGGAAGGGCCGGCGGCGCCCGCCGAGAGCCGCCGCGTTTCCCGGGGAATGAATTGCTCGCCCGCCTTCACCCCTTTTAATTGTTGACAGTAAAAAGCGTTTAAATGCCGCTTAATTTGTAATCATCTTCCCGCAAAAAGGGGAGAAACCATTAAAACGTCAGGGAAATGAATAAATCCGTCTCTCGGTGGTTTGGGGCGGCGGCGCTGCTTTATCGGGGGCGATTTTTCTTCCGATGGCTGAGGGCTGGCTCGGGGCTGCTCCGGGTGGGAGCCCAGGGATGCACGTGGGGTTGGGAGCCCAGGCACCCTCTCAGCAGCTCTCCCGTTTTTTTCCCCACATCCCATCCCCTCTCCAAAGGTGGGACACGGCTGCACGTGCAGCTGAAAGAAATAATACCTAAATTCCAGTTCGCTGCACGCCCACAGTGGCTGGCAGACCCTGCCTGGTGCCATGGTCCTTGGTGGTGCCCAACACTGGTCCCCCGCGGCTGGGCTGGCTGCAGGAATGGGGGATGCGGGATGCGGGGATGGCGGATGCAGGTATTCAGGGATGCGGGGACGTCTCCTCCACCCTCTGCCCCCGCGCCGCGCTGGCACCAGCCTTCGCACCCCGTGGATGCTCTCAAGGGGTGGCTGCTGCCAGGTGGCTCCACAAGCCGTGTCAGGGCACAGCCACCTCCCCATTCTCAGCGTTTCGTGTATTTACAAATGCGTTATCTGAAAAATAATATATATATATATAAATACAGTTCAAAACTGCCCTTGGCAGGTCCTGGCACGCAGCAGCCCAGGGTGATGCCCATCTCCTGGGGAACCCGCTCTGTCCCCATGGACGGGCCGGTGCGTCCCCTCATGCGGGAGGCAGCTCGTCCCCATCGCTGCCGGGGCCAGCCCGGTTTTTTTTTCAAGCGGGGGCCAATTAGTTTCACAAATGAGGGCCCTACGGTGCCAGGGAGGATTTGTTACGGCCCCGCGCGCCGGCCCGGCGGCATTGTCCTGCCCTCCGCCCCCGCGGGAGCCCATTGTCCCCAACCCCAGCGGGGGCTGCTGGCGGCAGATTTATCGGGGCCGGCGTCCCGCCGGCCGGGGCCTCCGCTCCGCAGCTGGCCACGGCGCTGGGGGCTCAGCCCCGGGGACCTTTGACCCGTCCTGCTGTCACCGCCGGGGCCGCTGAGGGCTGCGGGGCCGCATACCTCTCGGGATTTGCTTCGCACGGCCCGTTTGGGGCTGCCTGCTTTTTTTTTTATGATTTTTTTTTTTTTTTTTTTTTTTTGTCTTGGGAGCGTTTTGTCCTCAGCTGCACGGGGGGTGCATGAGCCCGTGCCCCCGCAGGATAAATCCCTGCAGAGGGACAGAGCGGCAGCTCCCATGCGGGGCCACTCTCTTGCTGCTTTTATTCCCATTTCAGTGGGTTTTTTTGCAGATTTTGGAGTGTTTCTGGGCTGTGTGCCTCAGCGGGGCTGGGGCTGAGCATCTCTCCTGCAGCCTCGGGGGCAGAGTTGGCCGTGGCAGGCCGCTACGGCATGGCAGACGGTGGCACAATGCCGGTCGATGGTGGGATGCCGGGATGGGCGATGGTGTGCACTGGGATGCTCTGGGGGATCCCCATCACCCACCTGGTCCCCAGGCAGGGGGCATGAGGCTGCCCAGGAGGATGCTGCCAGCATCTTCCTGTGGGAGCATCCCTCGCTGGCACCTTCCTGCACCCCTTGCGGGACCACGATGCTGACACCATGGGGGTGCCCCCAGCACGATGGCCCCTTGGGGTCCCTGCAGCAACTCCTTCTCATCCCTCTGGGCAGATTCTGGCAGCAGCATCCCCTAGCCCTGCTGTTCCTGAGGGCAGCTTGGAGCTGCTGGTTACCTCCAGCATCTTGCTGCTGCTAATGAATTGCTAATACAATTTTCTAGATAATTTTATTTCCATAGTCCTCACATTTTAATGTCTCCAAAAAGCTCGCATTTATTTGCTTAATCTCCCTGCGTAATACAATTTGCACTGACTCATAGGTTCTGAACAATCAGCTATGCATAAACGAAAACAAATTGTTTAATAACACAAAGGTCTGATATTTTTATTGCCTGTGTGTGAGGATCCGGGGTTGGGTTTTTTTCCCTTTGGCCTTTGCTGTCACATGGATGCAGCCACTTTTGTACCTGGGGCTGGTGTTTGCATTAGGGCTGGGAATCCTGAGCAGCACAGGGGTGGACGTGTCACCTTCCTGCCCCTGGGGCAGCTCTGAGGGGTGTTTCTTGGGGTCCCCTTTCCCTGGGCATGGAGAGGTCCGAGCTCGGCAGTTCCCCAGGTGTGTGGGGGTGTGGTGATGCCCCACACCTGCCTTGCCTTTGGGCTGGGGCTTCCAGCTGCTTCCAATGCAATAAAAACCCCCTTTCCCTCCTCCAGCTTTCTCTCTGCATGGCCTGTGGTGGCAGGGCTGGGGTCCCACCACCAGGACCCCAATGATGCCCAGAGCCCCGCAGTTCTCGGGGTGCTGGAGCATCCTCCCCACTGAACGAGCATCCTCCCCGCTGCTGGAGCATCCCTGCTGCCGGGTGGGAGCAGGGACCCCCCAAACAACCCAGTGGGGTGGTGTGACGGGGGTCCTGGGGTGCGGGGCGGTCCCTAATTGCTCTCTGTCCCCCTGGGCAGGTACAGACATGGCCGTGTTCTGCCTGCTGTGCGGGAAGCGGTTCCAGACGCAGAGCGCGCTGCAGCAGCACATGGAGGTGCACGCCGGGGTGCGCAGCTACATCTGCAGCGAGTGCAACCGCACCTTCCCCAGCCACACCGCGCTCAAGAGGCACCTCCGCTCCCACACAGGTACGGCCCGGACGCCCACGAAAAAGAAAAGCTAGCAAAAAGAAAGGTGAAATTGTCTTAAAAGTGTCGAGGTGGCTGCAATGGAGGTTGTCGGGGCTTGGAAAAAAGAAAGGGAAGGGGTTGGGGGGGGGAAGGAAAGAAAAAGCCGCATGTAATAAGTTGATCCGGTCTAAGGTGACATGTGACCTTCTCAGGGGATGTGCCATCGCACCCCTCTCATCCGCTTACGGGCGGGAGATGCACATAATCAGCCGCTGCCCGGCCCTAATGGGATTAGGGCGACCTGTGCGACGTGGAGCTGGGGCTTTGGCATCCCAGCCCCCGGGGCCGGGTGAGGGAAGCGGGGCTTGGGCCGTGTCCTCAGAGCCCCCGCGCCCTGTCCTCAGCTCCTCCGACGGCGTCACCGGCCACAGCCCCGGGATGGGCAAGGGAGGGATCCTGGCTGTCCCCAAAGGGAATTCTTGGCCACCAGGAGCTCTGTTGCTTGGGTCCAGCCACAAAACCCCCCAGTTTAAGGAAAAGCAGATCCTTGGGGGATGAGTGGGGCAAACAGGGGCGGGGGGGAGCTTTGCAGGCCCACCAAGCGTCACTGCCCATGCCATGGCTCACTGCAGGGGCCAGGGGCTTCTCACCCCTCGTTACCCACAGCGCTGGGGGCTCGTGTGCCCTCCTGGGCTGCACTTTTACTGCTGGTGGGGAGGAAAGCGGGTGCTGAAGGTGCAGCCCCCTCCTGCGATGCGTGCACCAGCCCCACAGGGACCAGTACTGCTGTGGGGGGACAGGCTGGCAGCACCCCTGGAGGTTTGCTCGCTCCGGGCAGTAGCCATCAGACCCACACGTGTCCCTGGGCTCGGGGTCCCCAATGGGGAAGCGGGAATCGCACGCTGCCGATAAGCACGTTAATGCCGAGCACTGGAGCTATTTATATCCGGTTAATCCGGTGACCTGGGCTGCGGGTCGGGCCCCGCACGTCCCCCCCAACCTCTGCCACCTCAGCAGCTCCCACCAGCGAGAAAAGACCGGGGTCAGGTTGTTTTGGGGGTGTTAGGCCCTGCTGCGAGGCTTCATCCTGCCCGGGGGTGGGATGCTCACGCTTCTCCAGGCCCCCCAGTTCCCGTTTCCACAGCTTCTCCCAAAATCCCAGCACAGAGAAGGGCTGCCAGTCCCCGGCTGCAAAATCACTGTCTTTGACTATCGCATCAAAAACAGAGGCCAGAATTTGGAAACGGGGATGGGGAGGTGAAACGCAGCTGCCAACGGGCGCCGCCTTGGGATAAGGGGGGGTGGGAACGCGTCCCAAGCATCCTCCTCCTCCTCCTCCTCCTGTCCCCGGCGAGGGGGTGAGGGGCCGCAGGTCTGGGCTGCGGCACGCGGGGAGAGAGTAAAATATCATTTTAGAGAGGAAGCGAAAGCGCAGGCATGTGAGTATATAACGAGAAGGACAATTTATGCCCAGGCACGAGTGCAGTTTGACACGGGGATAATGAAAAAACGTAGGTCATTGTGGATGACTTAAGCCTTCACAGCTGAAGAAAATGTATGAAATGCGGGGAACATTACACGCTTGGCAGCTCCGCACATCTGCAGCAGGACAAGTGAAATACAGTTGGCCATTCTTTACCATAAACTGTGCTTGTAGGATATGCAGCACAGAGAAATTGTAATTACAGTGACAAGACAAATCAGTAATATTTAAATATTCATGAACAAAGTCTCGGACGATCAATCTATCTTTATTGTCCTTGCCTTCGCGGCTGTAATAAATAAGTAGCTGGAGCCCTCACCTTTCCTTCAAATCATTCCGCCTTCGGTGCCCAACCGGAGTTCATTTATCAGCCGCCCGCTCTGGAGTGCAGGAGATGCCCGAGGATGGGGCCGTGCCGCCGATTCCGGGCCAAAACCCGGGAATTGCTGCCAGGAGACGGGAGGGTGGCATCGCCCCAGTCTTTGCAGACACCAGCATCCTCTACACAGGGACGGTGACAGTGTTGCACCGGGGTGGCTGGGACACTCCATCCCCTGGGGTAGCAGGTGCTGGGGGTAAATCCAAGCTGGGGGGGTGGTTGTGGCCACGGTGGTGGCTCTGACACCCGACGCGTGTCCTTGCAGGCGACCACCCCTATGAGTGCGAGTTCTGCGGCAGCTGCTTCCGTGACGAGAGCACGCTGAAGGGCCACAAGCGCATCCACACCGGCGAGAAGCCCTACGAGTGCAACGGCTGCGGCAAGAAGTTCAGCCTCAAGCACCAGCTGGAGACCCACTATCGGGTCCACACAGGTGGGTGCTGCTGGGGGGCTGCAGTGGGGCCGGCGCAGTCCCCCGTGGGAAATGCTGGCGTGGTCCTCAGTGGAGATGCCAGCCTGGTTGTCCCGTGGGAGGTGCCAGCGCGGTTGTCCCGTGGGAGGTGCCAGCGCGGTTGTCCCATGGGAGGTGCCAGCGTGGTGTCCCCAGACGGAGGTGCGTTGCGATTCCCCCACGGGGGATGCCCCTTTCCCTCAGCGGAGGTGCCAGCAGCATGGATCAGGGCTGTGGCCAGGGATAAGGAATCATCGGCGGCGCCAGCGCGTAGCTATTGTAAATAGGGGATCAATAGCCAGATCGGTTCTGCTGTTCATTACTCGGCCATCGGCTGCGCCCGCCACGGCGGCAGCATCGATGCCAGGCAGTTAATTATCTCCTGGCAGCCCTGAGCACCCCCCTGACACCTCCGTCTCCTGCAGGTGAGAAGCCCTTCGAGTGTAAGCTGTGCCACCAGCGCTCCCGGGACTACTCGGCCATGATCAAACACCTCCGGACCCACAACGGCGCTTCCCCCTACCAGTGCACCATCTGCCTGGAGTACTGCCCCAGCCTCTCGGCCATGCAGAAGCACATGAAGGGCCACAAGCCGGAGGAGATCCCCACCGACTGGCGGATAGAGAAGACCTATCTCTACCTCTGCTACGTCTGAGGGTGGCGGCGCAGGGGCCGCGTGGCCGAGGACCGGGCAAAGAAAAAAAAACAAAAACAAAGCCACCACCAAACCCGCAGCGTCCACCGCCTGGTTTGTTTTTTGGGTCTCCTGGCCCTTCTCACCGGAGGGAGCCTGCGGGGGGGATGCCCCAGCCCCTTCCCCAGCCCCA
>VXBJ01000377.1:82960-96851 GCA_013400055.1 Nycticryphes semicollaris
AAAAAAAAAAAGAAGAAGAATATACTGCTGCAGGTTTTTTTCTCTCCATGTGTCACTAAGTGAAGTTCGTGCCTTCTATAGCAAAGAGAATATTTTTTACATCCTACTAACGGTAGATTTTTTTGTAGTGAACATTTTTTGTATTTTTATTTATAAGTCTCATAAGGAAAATAGCAATGTTCAGTTGTATACCTTGAATCTGCAGTTAGAAAAGAAAAATACAACCAATAAAGTGAATTCCGTTGTCTCGGCCTGCTGTCTCCTGTTCCTGTGCCTTGCCTATGGGGAGGAGGAGGAGGAAGGATGCATCCCAGCGGCTCAGGGCGAGCCATTGGGGGACCCACGGTGGTGAGTTTGAGGGCGCCTCCTTGGTGTTTTGGGATGGGGCTCCCATCCCTAAACCAACCCTGATGGGTGGGGGGTGCCCGTGGGATGCGGGATGTCGGTGTCCCAGCAGATGGGGACCAAACCCGCCTCCCTTGTCCCGGGACATGCGCTGCCTGCGCCGCTGCCTGCGCAGCTCACCAGGGAGCGGAGCAAGTTTGCCTCAATGAAAGTGAAGTCGTTCATTTAAACCTGCCTGCAGAGTAGTCTGGCCCCCCGCCGCGTTAATTATCCTGTAGTTCCCGACTGATTGCTGTACACTAAGCTTAAGCCCTCCTTTATTTATTTACTGACTACATTAACGGCAGCGCCTGCGCTCCTTTTGTGCTGCAGAGAACTCCACGGCGGGGCCCGGCGGGTGCTGCCAGCGTCACCCAGCTGTGCCCGGGCCCCACAGCTGCCACCCCCCACCCCACGGGCACCACAGTGCAGGTGAACCTTCGCTAACGGCGCAGTGGGACTCGCTGGATGCAAAGCATCCCTTATTTTTTCCCCAGGGACGGATGACGTGTGCCGGGCTGCCACGTGTACTGGTGTCGAGGCCAGGTTCATCCCGTACCCCATGGATTCCTGGTGGGTTTGGGAGGCTGCGAGCCCACCCCGAGGTCCCGGTGATGGTCCATGCCTCTCGGAGCTACTCTCAGCAGGGCTCCTGGCAAACAGGGGGAGCTTTGGTCGCATCCCAAGCAGGCAGAGATGCTCTCATGGTGAGCAACCTGCTGGCCCAGCATCCTAAGGGAAGGGGGATGAAGCCCCTCGCCGGCGTTTGGCCGGTACAAAGGCGTTATTGTCATAATGGGGAAATTGCGGTAGGACCAGGCCTTTGTCTGCGCACTCACGCAGCAGCTGGGAGCGATTACGCCGCAACAATGTTCTGTTCCATCAACATTATGTCCTCATTAAACCTTTATTAGTAGATTAGATTCAGATTTATTGATATTTTTTTTTATTATTTTTTTCTTAAAGAGGAAAATCCAGGCTCCTCTCGGAGAGACGCCTGAAACTCTTTTCCCCACGAGCAGCACTTCCCAAAGCGGCGAAAGGGCAAAGGGAGAACATGGATCCTTCCTGCAGCGTGGGCAGCCTCCTCTTCCAGGGGGGAAAGGACCATGGAGCTGGATGAGGGGGTTAGGTCAGGCACAGGACAGCTTTCTAGTGCAGGCAAGGATGGAGGACCGAGCACCCACGCCGTGGTCCATGGGATGTGGCACGTCCAGGTGAGCATCTCATGGTGGGTCCCCGAGGGGCGTCCAGGGGGGGTGGCAAGGCTGGCTTGGGGGTCCTGCCACCCTGTCACACACACAGGGGCTGGGCAGGGTCAATGGGCCCATTGGATTTGTCTGTTGGAGCGTTTGATGTTACACGCAGGCAGCTCATTCCAGAGGGTGTTAATTGCCCGCTGCAGTGATCAGGTCTGTAGCACCATCGATCTCAGCAGGATCAATGGGCTGATTTAGTGTCTCGCGAACTCTTTAACTGGACACCTCATCAATAGGCAGCCACTTACAGACCATCAGCGCATTAGCGTGGGCCGGCACCAGCAGGAGCCCCCTCCACCCGTCCCCAGCCCCCCTGTCACTCAGAGGGGAGTTTTCTTGTGGGTGACGGCTCCGGGACAGGGAGCAGGGCCCTTGGTCCATGGCCAGTGTGCTCGGGGCAGATGTAGAAGAGCTGGACACCATCCACCCACCTCTCCCCCACCACCCACAGCCCAAGAATGCACAAAGACCCTCCTGGAGCAGGGATGGGCCCTCCCTCATCTCCAGTGCTTTTGAGGATGGTGCCCATGATGGTTGCTCAGGTATGTTACTGGTGCGTAGGGTCTTGGGCAAGCACAGCAGGGCTGGGGACTACCCAAAAACACCATTGGTGTTTCTTGGTATGACCCCCTGGCACCCCAATCTCTGAAATGAGGTGGGTACCATGGTGGGCAATTCTTGCTGTTTGGACTCAACTTCCTTCTCTGGGATGCAGCCAGCAGTTCTTTCCACTCCTGTTCGGTGGCAGCCTCGGGCCTCTGCCCTGGTGGGGGTGCTCAGAGACAGCGGGAGGGGGGGTCAAGTGGAGCTGTAGCAGCAATGGGTGAACCTGGGAGTCTGCCGGCCACGTGCACCCACAGAGGCAGACCCATGTGCACCCCAGTTCCTTTGTCGTTGGCTGGCACTGGTTTTCTCCCAGTTCCTGTACTGGTGGGCAAGAGCGTGGGGCTAAAGGTGAGGAGAATAAAGGGGGGCTGAGTGAAGGGAACCAAGAGGCGTGCAGAGCCAGACAAACAGCCGGCCTGCAGGGGAGAGATGGAGAAGGGGCCACGGCTGTGTAGCCCCCGGGGCTTCGTGCGCGGAGGCTGGGGCTCTCCCAGGGCAGGCGGGGTGAGGTGTAGGGGAGCCGGGGGCGGCGGGGACCCCCCGGCGCGGCGGGGACCCCCGGGCGGGACGGGCGCTGTCCGCGGTGCTGAAGCGGCGGCGGGGTGGGGGGAACGGGGCGCGGACCGGGCCATCGGTGGTCCCTCCTCAGCCCTCCCTGCTCGGGGGCTGCTGCTCTGGTGGGGCCTGGGGAAGGCGGTGGGTGCCCCGGCCTGGGCCAGCGAACACCGGCAGCTCGCAGAGCAGAGGAGTGGCCTCTGAGCACAGCGGCGCCCGAGGTCCCCACCTCGCTGGCGCCCAATGGTGGGCGATGCTCAGGCGTCCCGCCACACCGACCAGAGGGTGCCCAGCGTGACAGTGTAGGCCAGGACGGCCACCAGGTATGCCCGGAAGAGCAGGACATCCAACACGTAGCCCACTTGCAGCCACTCGCGGGCCACGTCACGAAACTCCTCGCGTTTCTCCAGGAACTGGCGGATGGCGGTGATCTCCCGTAGGATGCCGAGCAGCAGCAGGGACCCCTCCGCCTGCTCGGCAGAGGCTGGTGCCTGCCCCGCGCCCCCCACCGTCTCGCACTCCCGGGTGTCCTCACAGCCGTACTGGTTCAACTTGGCTGCACGATGGAGAGAGGTAAGTGACAAGTGTGAAAAACATCTTTAGATGGGGAGATGGGATTTCTGCGAGTGACCTGGGCAACCGGATCACCATGTAAATGGGGGCTACGTGGACACAGGTGGCTACTTTGGGCCCAGTCCCCTTTGGTTCCCATGGGACCTTTCTGTGCAGCCCTTACCTGTGCTGTCGTTCTCCGCCTGCCTGGAGATGTCCGAGCTCTGCGTCCTGCTTTGGCTGAATGTGTCCCTGTCCCGGATGCAGAGCAGGGCAGTGGCTCGTTCCAGCAGCAGGCGCTTCACCCACTCGGGAACATGGGGCTGCAGGTCTTGCTTGTGCACCAGGCGCACAATCAGGATTGTCTCTGTCAGGCTGATGACAAGCAGCGCCATGCACACCACGAAGTAAATGCCTGCGGAGATGTCAGCGAGGTGAGTGGCCTGCTCAGAGCGTGGTCCTGACCGAGTCCTCTCTGCCCACTTCTCTGGGGTGCCTGTGGCCTCTGTACAGAGCAGCAGCTCCTGCTGCAGCCATTGGCTTGGCAGGTAGCACCACCCTACCTATCAAGGGGGTGCCGACCGCAGTAGCCGGCAGCGTGTCGGATACGATGATGAGGAAAACCGAGTAGCCCAGCAGGAGGGTGATCTTGAAGGAGACCCTCTCGCCACTGTTGGGAGGTAGGTAGAAGCCCACGATGTCCATAACCATCAGGAAGATGCTGGGGAGCAGCAGGCTGACGGTGTAGAAGAGGGGGCGTCTCCGGATGACTACCTGTGGGGCAGGGAGACAGGAAAGGCTCGGCGTGGGGTTGAAAGGAGGGCTTAGGCTAGTGCGGCTCTCTGGCAAGGCAGGCAGGCAAGGGTGGTGGGATGCACTAGGGTGAGGCAGAGGAGAAGGCCTCAGCACTGGGAGTCAGAGAGGGGCACCGTGGCAAGGAGAAGCTGGGTGATGGAGCAACAGGACGTTTCCCGAGCACCCCATCCCCAGCTTGGCGGCCAAAGAACCTCACGTAGAACTTCATCTCGGCGTAGCTGTCGCTGCTCTTGACGCTGAACTCCTGGAAGCTGCTGAGGACGTAGAGCAGCTCCCACTCGCCCTGGTTCATGAACACGCTCCGGTCGAACTTGACCAGCTCCGGCTGCCGCCACAGCGAGAGGTTGATGTCGCGGACTGGGGGACAGAGGAGAGGTGAGGACCGGGGGTGTCCGGCCCGGAGCGCCGGGCTGGGTGCCTGCCTTCCCCACACGCATCCCCGATCCGCTGGGGCCACCTAGAGGGACGAGCCGCCTTCTGCACCGCGCTCCGGCCCGGCGGAGACCCTGCCCGCTCCCCCCTGAGCCCCCCGGCCGCGGGGGTCCCAGCACTCACTGTGGTGTAGCCAACTGGTGAAGGTGAGCGAGCAGTTCTGGACGTCGAAGGGGAAGTTGTAGATGTCCAGGCTGCAGGCCGTCATCACCTGGATGGGCTTGAGGTTCTGCACCTCCCCGTGGTGGCTAACGTAGACGTATGGGACATGGGGGGACTTTCCGACGTCCACACTGAGGGGCACAAGGGACAGAGAGGTGGGCTGGGGAGCACCTGTGGTGCGGGCTCCTCCTGCCGAGTGGTGTTTGGGAGTGGGGNTTGGTGGTGCCCATGCGGACGTGGCTGTGCTCTCCCGGCCCCGGCAGCATTCGTGTCCCTGTCCTGGGGCTCTCTGGAGCTGGTTGGGAACATTGTCAGTCCCCACGGAGCGGGAAGGACGCCGGCTGGCTGCGCGGGAAGGGCCGGCAGCTCTGCAGCTGCCCTGGCATTGTGCTGCCTTCACAAAGCCTTTCTCCAGCTCTCTGGATCCCACCCCCGGCACGGCGCAAGTAATTACGGAGGGCTGTAGTTAGCCAGCATTGGAAATGGCCCAACTGCCGAGCCGTTCCCCATCTGCAGCTCGCCCGGTGCGGGGAGGCTGCCAGCTCTGTGCCGGGAATACAAAGCACGGGGCGGCGCGTGCCCAGGGTGGGCAAGGGGGGCCCATGGGCTTCGTGGCACTCACAACTCGTTGATGAGGATGTCGGGCACCCAGATGCTCTCCACGGGGAGGGAGATCTGCGTCAGGTTGTCGAACCGCTCCGGGTCCCACCGAAGGAACTCGTCTGTCCAGTGCTGGGGGACAAGGGAGAGGGGGCTTGGGGGGCAAGGTCCCTCTGACCCACTGGCCCCTGAACCCTGCACGAGCACCCTGCCGTGGGGACCAGCTCTCAGTGCCATCCAGGAGAGTAAGGAAAGGCTCATCCTGCAACTCTCGCACCACCCAGCGATGCGAAGCCTGGAGCAGGAGAGCTGAACCTTGACTTTCATGCCCTACGGAGGTCTTGCCACACCCTGGGATGGGCTCAGCCTTGCTGCAGTCCCACAGAGAAACCTGTCTTGGCACCAGTGAGGGCCTGCGGTCCCATCTGCTTACCTGTCTGTACCAGATGTAGGTGGTTAGCACCTGGTTCTTCTCATCCTGCAGGAAGAAGAGGACACAGTGTCAGGACAGAGGGCTATTGGCCTCTGGAAGATGGGCAGAGTGTGCCAAGTGGTGGCAGCCATCGGGTACCCTTCCCCTTGCTGTGGACAGGCAGAAGCTGCCCCCATCCCAGGAAGGGAGCGAGGACTCACCACGCTGAGGATGGCGTAGACCATGAGGTCAATGACCACGGTGGTGGTGGTTCTCCAGTCCCGCACGGGCCGGGTGTCCTTCTGGTAGTGAGCCAGCAGGGAGTGGGACAGGCGGCGCAGGGCAGGCTCGGGGGGCTCTGGTGTCCTGCCCCCATGCCGGGAACCTGCTGGCAGAGGGAGGGAGGGATGGGAAGAATGGGATGGATGAGAGGGAGGGAGTGAGGAAAGGCTGCTTGTTAATGGGGCAGCGGCTGCAGACACCCTGGGGGTGCTGTGAGCTGTGGGGCGCAGCTGACTGCCATCCCTCCCGTTAAATCAGAGCATTCTGATGGGAAACGAGCTGCCAGAGCCATCACCTGAGCTTTGATTCACATCCTCTGCTGTGTAGGTGATGGGGCTGTGACATTCTCCCAGCCCCAGAGGACAGGGCTGCCATCTCCCACCTCTCCAGGACGGACACCAGGGCAGTAGGGTCCACAAGGGACTCGTCACCCCCAGGTAAGTTCCTGCCTCTCACTCCTTCTCTGGGAGCTGTGTCTTTGCTGTGCAGGAGGAGGCAGGGGAGGCTGGAGAGGAGCCAGGGCGCTAAGTTCATTTCTTGGGGTTCGCTGCCTGTGGACACAGCCCCTCGGCTGGTGCCGGCGGCGTTAATTGCGGAGCATGTTTCTCCTGGCCCCCGAGCCCTCGCTGCCCACCACGCTGCGGCTGAGCCACGCTCCTGCCTCTGCTCTGCAGCCCAGCCCCAGAGTCCCATTCCCACCTAATGAAAGGGACTAATTGGAATAGATCTGCAGGATCTTGGGAAAAGATGTTGGAAAGGGAACTTTAATCGGTCTTTTAAGCTTAAAAAAAAAAAAAAAGAAGAAAGAAAAAGAGAAACCCAGCATCCTCAGCACCTCTAAGCCTTCCCACGGTTGGTAATGCCGGGGAGCCGGCCAGGCGCACGGCCCTCGCCCATGGAGGCAGCAAGGGGGGGCGAGAGGCAGCAATTAGAGGGACGGGAGGTAAACAGGCTCTGCTGGCACCGCTCTGGGGCCCAGTGGCCTTTGCTGCAGCAGCTGGTGGCAGCTGGCTAGCTCCTGTGCTCTTCCTCACACCCTCTCCTCCTCCTCTTCCTCATCCTCCTCACATCCTTTTCTCCTCTTCCTCCTTGCACCCTCTCCTTCTCTTCCTCACACCTTCTCCTCCTCACACCCTCACTGCCAAGCTCGAGGGCTGGATGCTGGGGCTTTGTAGAGGGAAGGTGGGGCTGGGTTCACCCTGGTGGCTCCATGCACTAGCCACAGACACCAAACCTGTGCCAGCAGCTGGCCGGGCACACATGGGCACAGCCCTGTGTCCCACCCCCCACCTCCAGCACCCCCAGGGCAAGAGCGACATCTCGCCCACTCCTCTTCTGCCACCTCTGCCGGGTGCATTGCACAAGGAGGGTTTAGAGTTGGGAACGATGCCCTGAGGAGAGGGGGCTATATCTGCCCAAAGACCCCAGGTACAGACCTGCTGAGAAAGCTCTCAGCTGCACTGGTGCGACAGAGCACGATGAATTTTCTGCTATTTCCTGGTCAGGTTAAACAGAAGGAAATAATGCCGACGGCTTGTGGAGGCTTTGGCAGTCAGTTTGCACCGTGCAGAGATGGGATGACAACCCATGGGCACAGCATCGCTGCTGCTGCCCCCAAACCCCGCTCTCTGCTGTGAGGGGTGAAATGATATAATAGAGAAATCCCTTTACGAGGTGGGAGCCTCGGGCAGCACTTCCAGGGAGACCTGGGCAGGAAATCACCCTCTTTCTCTCTACCCACAGGGCTGGAACCCTGCAGGCTTCCAGAGTTCTCCAAAGACCCATACGGATGAACACGCTACACCAAGCTGGGTTCAAACAGCCCCACGACCTTGTTGGGGACATTCAGCTGAATCCCACCCTGGTGCTTCTCCCAGGTACATTGATTTTCAATAGCATTTAAGGTCTCCCTACAAAGCAGCCCTTGCATTCCCCACCTTTTCAGAAGGTGCAGCGCTGTGCCTTTGGCACCAGGGAGCCCTGCCCACTCACAGCCCCCCAGCCCTGCCCATGGGCCCCTCCACCTTACCTTGGCTCTGTGGCACCCAGACGAGGGGCAGCAGGGCTAGCAGAGCCCCCAGAGCGATGGGCACCATGTCTCTGCCAGCTCCTGGCCACGGCTCTGCCGAGGAGTGAGCCCCGTCAGGGAGGCAGCAGCTCTCCTGGCTCGCCTTCCTCCGCCGCCCTTCCCTCAGGGTTTTGAGAACGCCCAATTAATCTCACCATCAGCCTCTGCTGCTGCATCAAGTTTCAGGCTGGGAGGATGTCAGAAGGCCCCCCCCACCCCACTGGTTCCCCTGGGGCTGCCCCAGCCCTGGACAAGACGCCTCAGGTGGAAAAGCAGGGTTTGGGGCTGCATCTGGCAGAAGAGGGGGCCACGGTGCAGGGGGAGAGGATGCTGTGGGTGCCAGGAGCTCCTCGGTGCGGGGACCTCTCTGAGACAGGGTGGGCTGTCCTGGGAGGGGATGGGGACACAGCTCCAACATGGGATGGTTTTCTATCAGCAGGTATGGGGGGCTCTGGGGGTACCAGGCTCCCCTTCCCACCCTGTGGCAGGGGCAGTCTGTCCTGACGGAGATGGACATGCTGCCCACCAGCCCCTGGCACCCCAAGCTTTCCCAAGCCACCTCCAGCCTGCACCAAGACTAGTGGCTGTTTCTGTTGCAGTACTTGGCATTTGCACCCAAATTTCAGCAAACGAAGGCATTTCTCACCACTGTTGGTTCCCCCCAACATTCAACGCCTTTGGGGAAAGACTGGTATTGTATGACTGAGAGCACGAGTGTGCCCAGCTCCTGCCTGCATGCAGGAATGAGCCCAGCCCAGCATCCTCCCCTCCATCAGAGCATGGTGTCCCCCTGCCCAGTGGGGACCCTCACCTCGACACCCCTCCCCTATAATCTCATAGATCCATGTACAAATCTCCCCATTTCTGTCTTGTAGGTGCCCGTGTCCCTGGGAAGCTGCTGGGGATGTGGTGGGCAGAGACCGGCGCCGGCGGCGCAGAGCAAATCGCATCAGATGGCAGCGTGGAGTCACTTAAACGAGATAAGAATTAGTGCGCGGCCCTGATGAACTCCCCCTCGGCCGCCGGCAGCAGTGGCGGGGAGAGATCCAGAGCAGAGCCGGGGATAATTTGATTTCTTGGCTCCGTTAGTGGCTGGCGAGTCACCTCCCGGGGCGCGCAGGCAGCTCCCAGCTCTTTCCCCTTATTGGATCCGGGTAATGGGAATCACGGGCAGCGCTGGGGACCCTGCCCCGCTCCCCCCGCCCTGTCTCCCCCAGCCGAGGGGGCCAACACCGCTCCAGCGGAGCTGCTGCTGCAGCATCATTAGCTCTGGGTCTTCTCCCTCGGGTTTTATGTCTTCATCTTAAAGAGATTTTAATGTAGTTCCTCTCAGTCCTCCTGTTATTGGATATCTAATTAGTGTGATCTATTATAGCCTCCTGTTACGCGCCCGCGCAGGGGGCTCTTGCGGGACGCTTTGTGGGGCGGCTGATATCAATCGGCTGCGCCCGGATCAGATTTACTTTCCCAAATGCCATAATGGGATTTTATTAGCCCCATGATCTGCTGCGCGGTAATTGCTTTTCTGGGAATGGAAGCGCGTGGCGTTGAGGGGCTTCCCAGGGCTCAGCCCCACGTCCTGCACGGGCTCTGCAGTGGCAGCAGCAGCATCTCTGCTCTGGGATGGAGAGATGGAGACCTTCCCCAAAGGCAGAAGCAGCCCCACAGGAAGCCACATGTCCCCTGGTGCCCGGGACATCACAGGCAGTGACCCCCAGTCCCCATTTGTGCGTGTCCCGTTGGCTCCGGGAGCAAATTTTCCAGGTTTTCATATCAACTGAAAGCTTTTTCTTTGGGCAGCCGTGTTGGGAGCAGGAACTTTGGCTAGGGGCATGTAGTGCACTTCAGCTGGTGTTCAGCCGGCAGCAGTGGTGCTCTCGGAGGCTGGGGAGAGTGCAGGAGTGCGGGCATGAGGTCCCTGCCTTGCAATGGGGTGAGTGATGCTCAGCATCCCCCCACCCACGGTGGAACAAGCGATGCTCAGCGTCCTCCCTGGTTATGAGCAGACCAAGGATGCTCAGCATCCCCCGTAGGAGAAGGTGACCAAGCCCTGTGTGGGTGTTTTTCCCACAGCAATGTTGGCCCGGGCAGTTCCTACCCTGGTCCCCTGCGACGTGCTTGGGGCTGCAGGGGCTTTGCAGGTGCCCACCAAGCTCTACTCAGGATGAGGAGCGAGGAGGGAGGTCTCAGCTGCAGTGGGTGCCTGTGTGGAGCAGGCAGGGGAGGGAAGCGGACAGGACTCACCTTTCCCAGCGCGTTGGGAGCGTCAGAAGCAATAAAGCATCGCGCAGGAGCCCTGGCAGCGCAGCTGCCGGCCCCATCAGGCGCCCGAGGCCGCCCATTACGGAGCCTCTCGCTGCCCCGAATTGCATGTCTGCTGTGATTTAACGCTAGGAGACATGCAGTAAACACCACGTGGGCAGGGCTGCCAGTGCTGGCAGCAGCCCCCCAGGCCCGTAGGGAGTGGGACCCTCGGCGAGGGCAACAGAGCAAGCCACCCTACTGCAGGCAGTTGTTCCCAGGGATGCTTGGGGTTGCTGCATCCCTAGGTGCTGCGAGGGTCTGGTCCTCAGGGATGGCTCAGGTTCCTCAGGGCCAAGGGGGGGGTCTCCATGACTGAAGCAGGGACTAGAGTGGGTGCCCGATGCTGCGCACTCATCTGGTGTAATTGCTGCCATGGGTGGGTGTGAGTCCTGGTGGCTTCACAGGTACTGAACCCATCTGTATCCACACCCCCCTGAGCAAAGCAGCCCAACACCTTTGAATCCCCCAGCGAAGGGAAGGGAGCGCTTTCCTCGCAGCCCTCCCCCCTCCATTAGACACCCTTCAGGTGTTAGCAATGTTCTGCCGCCGTTCCCATAGCCATTAAAGCCAGGTAATAATAGCGATGGGAAGGGATTTGCATCCTGTTGCTGTTAATGAAGGAGATGCAGCTCGTCCCAAGTGGGTGCAGCAGCCACGTGCCGCAGGCTCCGTCTCACCCAGGGTCGGGCAGAATCGCCTTCCTGAGAGCGGACCCAGCCAATGTTCAGTCTTGTGAGACCCTCTTTTCTTTTTTTTTCTCTGTATTTCTCAAAGGAGGCCCATGGCGGGGGCAGGGGGTACGCTCCAGCTTTGAGCACCCTCTCGGCAGAGACACCATCCCAGAGGCAGGTTTGCAGCAGGGACTGCGCACCCCCCGGCTGGCTTTCTGTAAAACTCTCGTGTCTGCCTTCCTCCCCAGCCCTTCTGCCACTGCTCTGGGTTTAAAGGTGTTTTTCCAATCAGAAACCACAGCTCTTCCAGCCTGGCTTTTAATAAAACCACGCTGGCCATCACAGTGGGGTATTTTCCCCTTCATTCTCCAAAGAAAATGAGAAAGATTTCAAGCAAATTGGAAAGGTTAATTTGGGCTGAGAAGGCCATTAGCTTTTGATGTAAAGCACTTGAAAAAGTATTGCAGAGAAGCCCTCTCCCTTTTGTTTCTGTTGGAACCCAACTCGCAGCCAGGGGAGGGCACAACCAGGCTCTGCCCTGGGGGTCCCAGCCCTGACGGGTCCCATTCCAGAGTCCAAGTCCTTGTCAAGAAGCTCCGGAAAATTAATCCATCCTGTATCCTCGAGCAACACAGGATGGGGGGGCTGCTCTGCGGGCAGGGGGGCAAGAGGCTGGTCCAGGTATGCTCCCAGTGCAGGGGATGCTGTCGGTCTGAGGATGTTGTCAGTCCAGGGGACACTCTCCATCCAGGGGATGCTCTCATCTAAGGATGCTGTTGGTCCAGGGGATGGTCTTGGTCTGAGAATGTTCCCTGACCAGGGGATGCTGGCAGTCGGGGGAGGGAAGGCAGACACAGATGCAGAGCAAGGCAGCAGCAGTGCTGGAAAGGTTGGCCACTGTCACACAACATGTGGGGTCGGGCGCCTGGAGGGGACAGTGGCCAGAGCCAGGCTGGGAGCACACAGTGCTGGCTGGCTGCAGGGACCTGCCAGCGCCCAGGGTGTCAGGGGGATGGTGAGCATCTCCAGGCTGCCCCTGGGCATCACATCTTGATCACCCCATGGTGGGAATCTCACGGGGAAGCAGGAATTTGTGGGTGGCAGTTGCTGGGTGCTGAGCTGCAGCCAGAGCCAAGCAGGAGACCTGGACAGCAGGGTTCGTGCCAACAGGAGGTGAAAACTTTCTGCTGTTTCTGTTTCAGAACGGGACCCTTGTGAGGACACCACGAAGACACCGCCTGGCAAGATCATGTGTCATAGGTGACACGACCTGAGGCAGTGAAACCTCCCTCATCCCACTGCTGAGGATGGAACCCCAGGTGAGAAATTGCTCCTTCCCACGACCATTTGCCATCTCCAGGGCCAGTGTTTGGTACCCACTGAAATTCCCTGCCAGTCACTTCCCCCTGGTGCTTACACACCTTTCTGGCAGGGGGGTATTGTATTTTTTAAAGCACCCACGGTGCGAATCACTCCCTTTTGTCTGGAAAGGTCTCAGGAGGTGGAAGAAGCTGGATAAGGGAGGTTCTTCAGCTCATGCTTCCCCTGAGAGGGCAGGATCCCCCCATGACCAACACCCCTTCCCCCTCTCTCCCTGTTACCAGCCTCCGGGCTCCCACAACAGACAGAATTTCTCACCTTGCACTGAGATTTTGCTGGGATTTTTATTGCATATCAGGGAATTTGGATAATGCCACTGGCTTGCTTGCTGTTACTTTATCAGTCCTGCTGCCTCCTCCTCCTCTTTCTCCTCCTCCCAAGCTCTGGGAACATGGGAGCCAAGAGGATCCCAGGGAGGACCACAGTTGAATTCCCATGCCTCTTCCCAAACAAAAGGCGAGGAACGCTCTGTGGGAAAATCCACGCAAGGGAGATGCCCCCCCCTATCCTCCGCCAGGAACGGGCACTTTGGGTTGGGGATTACCAAATGGGGTGGTGCCAGAAACCTTCATCGGACCCTTCCCTCCCCTTCACAGCACTCAGGGACACTGAGGCCACCACTGGTGCTTTCAGTGCCTGGTGGGGGGTAAAGGCACCTCAGCCATCGTGAGTGACACATTTCTGGTGACACAGAGGGACCTTTTTCTTGCCAGCCCCATGGGCACATTGGGCTCAGCCATGTTGTCCCATCCCCTCCACAGGGTCCTGCTCTCTGACAGCATTGGAGTCCCCCCATGTCCCCCACAGCTCTGTCCCCCCTTTGGGGCATCTCCGCTTGAGGCCTGGACTTGTTTTATGGAGAGAAAGGTGAAGTCTGGGCTGTACCTGCAGGAGGATGCAAAGGGAACGGTGCTTGGTGCCCTTTGGCTTGAGCACACCTGGAAAATGCCCATTTTCTGCTGATATGACCCAGAGCCCAGGGGCCTGGAACAGGCAGCCAGCAGGGGACTGACTACCCCTGTCATTATGAACCATTTCTTCATGGTTTTCCCCCAGGATGTGCAGGCCCTGGGAGTGCCCCAGCTTTGGGGTTTGGTGGCTGGCACAAGGGTTGGAGCCATTAAAACAGCTATTTATTAACAATTCTGGTGGAAAAGGGTGCTGGGGGGTGTCTTCACAAAGTTGGGACACCCAGCATTGACACAGGCACCTGTCTATACATTATAAATTAGAGTAATTAACACAGTCATTGTTTATCAACATTTTAGTGGTGCTCATAAATCCTCATGTCGGTGTGGAACGTCCTCATCACCAAAGAAAGGTACAATGTCGCTTAATTTTACCAGCCAGCGCAGGGGGTGGGGGTCTCCAGGCAGAGAGGGGTACCGGGAGGGGCTGACTGGGGGGG
>VXBJ01000377.1:97331-126655 GCA_013400055.1 Nycticryphes semicollaris
CCAGGCCCGCGGCCCAGCCCCGAAGGGAGGGTCCCGGGGCCCTCCCAGCAGCCAGCGTCGTTTTGGGTCAGTTTCACTCAAAACGGCCTCTGCTGAGGGAGAGGGGACTTCATCGGGAACAGGCTGAGGGAGTTGGGGGCGTTCAGCCTGGAGGAGAAGGCTCCGGGGAGACCTTAGACTCCCTTCCAGGCCTTAGAGGGGCTCCAGGAAAGCTGGGGAGGGACTCTTGATGAGGGAGGGGAGCCATAGGAGGAGGGGGGAGAAGGGTTTGACACTGAAAGAGGGGAGATTGAGATGAGATCTCTGGAAGAAATGCTGTGGTGTGAGGGTAGTGAGACCCTGGCCCAGGTTGCCCCGAGAAGCTGTGGCTGCCCCATCCCTGGAGGGGTTTAAGGCCAGGTTGGAGGGGGCTTGGAGCAACCTGGTCTGGTGGGAGGTGGAACAAGATTATCTTTAAGATCCCTTACAATCTCACCTAAGTTCTGCCATTCTGTGATCCCCTATGGGAAGGGGATCCTCAGTGATAACTCAGGATGATTTCTCACAAGGTCTTCCTCCAGGAATTCGCATCCTCCTTTCCCTCTCCCTAAACTAGCACTCTCTGATATCCCTTAACAAAAACTGTTGCTCTTGAACCCCAGGGTTCTGCATAAATTCTCTCTAGAAGGACCAAGGACTCTCCTGCGCTGTGCTCTGGAGGTCAGTGTGGGTGCTCAGGGAGCTGCAGCCCCACGTGTCCCTGCTTTATTCAGGGGTCTCTGCGGCACCTCTGTGCTCTCAGGACACGAGAGGCGCTTCTAAGAGGCCAGTGTTAAGGGTATTGAGCTTTTTATTGCACATTTAGAGGCTGCACTTGTGCAGCAGCCATTCCCTGCTCAGAGGCCTGTGCAGGAGCCTGTGCTGATGGAAGAAGCACTCGGTGGCTGCTGCTTCATCCCCTGATGGAGATGGGCTTCTAAAGGCCTGGGTTGGGAACATGGGCATTGTTCCTGCTGCCGCCTTGGGCTTTTTAGCCCTCTTCATATCCATTTTCCTGCTGCGATAAAAAGGGCAGCTGAGGTGCAGAGGATGAAGGCCCTGGCTCTGCCTTCCCTTTCTGTGCTGTCACCTTCCTCCTCCTCCTCCTCCTTGTGCTGTTATTTCTGGACCCCAAATTGAACTCCCGCAACTTTGCGCCCTTCCCCACCTGCAGCTTCCCATCAAAACAAACTACTTCTGAGCATGATGTGTCACATTGGAGCGAGGAAAATGGCAAAAACTCTCCCTTTTACCCCTCCCTGGCCACCGTGTCATTTTTGTCCGCAGTGCCCTCCTTCCCCTCAGCCTCCTGGTTTTGTGCTTGTCTCCTGTTGCTGTAATTTAATACTAACAGCATTGGGGTTGGGGTGGTTATTTTTCCAGCAGGTAGGACTTTGGGCTGGTTTGTTTTTTCACCGCACTATGTACTAATAGCGGCAGCACGCTGGTGTTAATTACTGGCTCTGGAGCTTGTTTTCGAGCCCCACAGTGCATAACCTCAAACAGCCACGAGCCAGACGAGTCGGAGCAACAAACCCACGCACGCTCCCCAAAAACTTCACCAGTTTGCTGTAGGAAGTGTGGTTACTGGTGGTTTGTGTGGGCTGGTGGTCGGCCACAAGCCTCGTGAAACTTGTTGCCCGGGATAAGCTCTCTGCTGTTAATTCAAACCTTTCTTCTCAAGGGCAGGATAAAACTGCACTGGAGATCGTTAGGATATCACGGGGTGACGTGGAGCGGCGGATCAGTAATTAGCTTTTATGGTTATGGCAGCCTTCGGGAGGCCTCCTTTTGGTGAGGCAGGAAAAACCCTGAAAATCCTGCCCTGTCTTGTCTCGGAGCTCATTATTGTGATGCAGTTTATGAGCACAGGGTTCTGTTTTTATACTCCAACGGAAAAGTCTGCCCTGCGGCGTTAGGAGGGGTGAGCCACGGGCACGGTGCCGCCGCCAGCAGCAGAATTAGCAGTGTGATAGAAGTGCTTTGCCTTTGTGGGATTTGCCTGTTCTCAACCTCCCCCCTGTGCTCCGATGGCCCCATTCTTCCTTGTGCTGGTTCCTTCCCGCACCCCCCGGCCTTTCCTGGGGCTGGAAGAGCCGGAAGGATAGGCTGGGAAAGGAGGGACATGCACTTTCTCTTGTAAAAGTTGAGAAAAGCAGTATTTTAGGTGGGACCATCATGAATAACTTGTTGGTGGAGTTGCCATTGAAAAGGGGTTTTTTTGGTTTTTACTGTGGATCTGGGTGCGTGGGAGTAGCATCCACCAGCAGCGTGGTTGGATGCCTCAGAAATGCCATTGAGTTCCTGCTCTCTGGGTGGAGCTTGTGCTCCAGTGGCACGAAAGCACCCTAAGTTTTTTCCCAGTGATGACTGTACGTAGAAACTCAAATTTATATGTCTGGCAGCCCGTTGTCTGGAGTTACCCGTGGCTCAGTGAGCACAGAGATGGCTCCTGTGGCGAGCTGAGACTGCAAAGGTTGGTAGTTGGGTACAGAAAACTTCTGCAGTTGTTTTTCTAAGTGGTTGAAGCAGTCAAAGAATAGGTCGTTGACCATGGCATGGAACAAGGGTCTCGTCAAAGCTGGAGCTGCCGGTGTGTGGGGGCAGGAGGGGCGACAGCCGCCCCCCGGGCCCTTATTCTGACACCTCATTGTCAGGGAGAAATGACATGCACAAATGGCATGTGCAGCCAGGCCCAAAATAGCCGCTGGCCCGTGCCCTGAGAGCCCGCCACCTCCTTATATGTCCCGCTGCACATGCCATGGCCGTCGGGGGACAGGGTGCCCCTGCCCCCCCAGGTGCAGAGCATCCTCCGGCAGGGATCGCCTTTCCCACCGGCCTGGGAGCGTCCTCCCTGGGATACAACGGGCTGGGCCTTCTCTGAAACTCAGGAGGAAACGACCCAAGTGTGATGTTTGAGCTGATGCTGCCGTCAGGGAAGAGGGTTTTCCTGTCAGTCTGCCCATAAAAAGGGAAGAAAGAAGCAAAAGCGCGGTGAGCCCTCAGCAAGGCTCGGGGAAACGGCTCGATGTCTGCGCTGGTCCCCTTTTCACCTGAGCTCTCTCTGTTCCTAGGATTGCCAGATGCTGTTAAACCAGCTGAAGGAGATCACAGGAATTCAGGATTCGGCTTTCCTTCAGGCGGCTCTCAAGGTTTGTGCCTGTTGCTGCTGTTTGGTGCGATTTTTTCCCCAAAGCCAGGCTCTCTGGAAAGGTGACATGTGGGTCGGGTGTTCTCTGGCAGCTCTGCAGGCTGATAACGAGCAGGTCCTCGTTAAAGCAGCCCATGCATGGCCTGTGGAAGCAACACAGTGTGTGCTGTGGGGGATAAGGTTATTCCTGGGGAAGCCGGAGGGTAAATCCCCGCCCTGGTTTTGTGCCCCTGCCTGTGTTTTCCTTCAGGAGGCAGACAGGTCGCTGCAGGATGTGGGCTGCACAGAAAATAGACAAAGAGCCTCGTTTAGGGAAATTCTTAGATGTTTCATCCAGAAGTAACATCCAGAAAACCTCATACTAAATGTAAAGGTGCTCAGCCCGTGGGGAAGGTCTGAAGAAAGGCCTTGCTGAGAAATAGACAAACGTCCTGAAATCCCCGGAGCGTTTGGTTCCCGCGAGTCTCTCCTGGTGGCAAAATGCCCCTTTTAGGCCTCCTGTGACCGCTCCAGTCTCTTGGGGGAGAAATGAAATCAGTTAATGGAGTCTGGATTGTCCCAGTAATAATGCCTAAGTGACAGAGACACGCCAGCTCCTTATTTTCATTTCTTACTCGTGCTTGTCACCAGCAGGTCGCTCTCTGACGGGGCTGGGGACAGTTGGTGGTGGGGTGGCTGTCTCTGCCGCGGATGCATTAAGTGTCACGAAAATGTAGATGAAGCAACCATGAATTTCTGCCCTGTCCTTCTGCCAGGCTGCTAATGGGGACCTGATGGAGGCCGTCACCTTCCTGACGGAGGAGCACGCGGAGGGGCCGGTGGGGGATGCAGCCGCAGCAGAGCCGGCCCCGTGGGAAGGGAGCGCTGCAGGCAAACAGCCCCCGGCCGGTGAGTCCCACAGCTCCTCTCTGAGGCAAAACTCATCATGAGGTAGTTTGGGGAGTGAAACTTTCCTGGAAAATGGGGTTAACTGGAGTGTTCCCAAGTAAAACTATCACCGGATGGGTTCACTGTGCCAAAAATCCAAGCTGGGAACTGTGAAGCAGCGCCCGGAGCAGTGGGGCTGCCCTTGTGCCACTGCGTGAGGCTTCTGCCTCCTCCAGCTTGGCTCCTTCTCCTCTCCCTTCCTTTCCCAGAACGTGAGGAGGCTCAGAGCTGGGCAAAGACAGGTCGTTCTGTGGGTCTCTGCCCGTTTTACTGAAATGCTTTATTTCTCAAAACAGTGTCAGTTCTCAACACTGATGTCAAGGCAAAGCAGCCCCTGACGTCCCCCTTCAGTTATTTCCAGAGATTTGAAGCATTCCCTTGGGTGCTGCATTTGGCTCTAAGGAAACCTGACCAGTTCAGGGCTGCAGGGTCTGTCCTGGTCTCACTCAATGGCTTTTTGGGTTCCCTGGCGCCATCCAAGTTGCTGGGGTTTGTATTTAAAACTTGAGCTAGAAAATCAGGTTCTTGTAAACCCCAAAATCCTTTTTGCAAAGTGTAACAATTTCCAGAAGTTCCTTTTAAAGAGAAGTTTGCCTGCTCCTGGGGGAAAACTGACAGGAGTGCTGCCTCCGCTTCTAGCCCACACCACTGGCCACAGGGACAGAGACACCTTTGGAGACCGGGAATTGCCCAAAGCTCCGGCTGCGGAAAGAGACGCTGCAGAAAGGTCAGTGAGTCCTCAAATCGGTCAAATTGGTTTCCCCGGGTATCATGAGTGGATTATTAAACTGGTAACTGCAAGAGGGCTATAAACCCTCGAGCTGGAGGGTTGTAGGCAGCCAGCGTTTCACAGCCCGGGCGCGTCTCTTGTCACAGGCTGCAGGAAGCGCATTCCCCCGAGAACAAGAATCGCCCCAAGAGGAAGCGCTGCGAGGTCTGGGGAGAGAACCCCAAGGGGAGCGACTGGAGGAGGGTGGGCGACTGGCCCGTGGGGATGAAGAACATCGGCAACACGTGTTGGTTCAGCGCCGTCATCCAGGTGAGGCGGTGAGCAGGGCTGCTGGGGTCGCCGCTCGAGGAGGCACAATCTTTATCGGGTAGAATTAGACACGCGGTGGCTCTGCCACCTGGTCCCCGGGGACAGGTGGGTGAATGAGACCCTGCCCAAATGAGGCTCCTGTTCTCCTGTGATGGGACTGGGATTTATTCTGGGCAAGCGCAGAAAGGGCCAAAGAGCGGTTAAATGGACTTTGTGTAAAAATAGACGCCGACAGATCTCATCTGGGTGCGGGGGTTGGTGCATCAACGTCCCAGCGCTGACGGAGCGACAGCAGCTCCACCAGCAAAGGGAGCTGATAATTTAATTTTACTGCTGTTATTGTTGGCTCCGTAATGCGCGGTGTATCGTATTCCAGCTGATGGAGTGCACTGCACGAGTGAGCCAGCAGCTGGGCAGCGGGTATTATTAGCCATCACCCAAACGAGGAGAGGCGACAATAAGCAGAACTGAGCAGATTTGTCTCTGCTCACCGTTTCACACCAGCCAAGGGACGTTCATTGGGTGTCTCCAGCTGGGAGAAGTAGTAAGAAACCTTCAGATGGGCTTTTTTTCTGAGCTTGCCAATGCAGAATAGAACACTCTTGCCTAAAATGGGGATATTTATCCTGTAAAAGTCAGGAGGAGGTTTCGGTGGTACCAAATGTGCTGGTCCAGCACCTCCACCGCTCCCTCTATAAACGTGTGTTCAGTGCCACAAGGGCCAGCGAAGGATGAGGAGGTAACCCAAAGGCTGTCGAGTGGAAGAGTGACAGCGGGGCATCGAGCCCTCCCAGAGGCCAACACTGCTCTTCCCTTCTCCCTCCCTCCCAGTCGCTGTTTCAGTTGCCGGAATTTCGGAGGCTGGTCCTTGGGTACTCCCTGACGCAGAACGTGCTGGAGACCTGCCGCAGCCGCACCGTAAGTTCCCATCGAGTTAACGCCCTCACCTTTCCCTCTCTTGTGACAAACTCTTGGGCTCTTCCTGCAAAGAGATCTAGTCCGGGGCCACTCAAGAGCCCGGTGCCTGTGTTTAAGGGTTTTCCACTTGTCAGGCTGCAGTAAGGACAGATCTGGGAAATACTTTTCAAAGACAGCATTGCTGTAGGAAAAAATCAGGTGCTTCTCCTGAAGCTTCTCTCTAGGGCTTCTGACTGTGGGGCCGGGGGAAATTTGTCCCATAAAAGTTCTTTGGTGGCTCCAGACTGTTCATTTGTTCGCATACACCGTGGCAGAGCTGGTCTTTAAGCCAGTCTGAAGGTCCCTGGAGCGACAGCACCCTCTGAGCACAGTCAGCAGCAGGGCTTGGAAAGTGTTTAGGTAAAAAAAGCGTAGGTGGAGTAATCCTTTGGTGGTTACACGATTCCAGCTTGTGGCACCGCTGTTTAAGAGACTTTGCTTTATTTGCTTTCACGTGTGCTCTTGATATTCTGGCAAAGCTCAAGTGCAGAAGAAACTCATAAATTCACTGGCTTTTGCCTTCTGTTTTAGCAGCTCTTCCTCCTGGTGCACTTTGCTCTCAAAGTTTTGTTTTGGCTACATTTTTCCTCTCGTGCATCCGTGGGAAGACCAGATTGCTCCCCAGAAACAGCACGGCCTGCGTGTCTGCCTTTGTCCCTTCTGATGTCCCCTCCCCAGGGCCCTGCACGGGGTGTGCTGTAGCGCTTTGGGTCAAGAAGCTGCTGCTTTGAGTCACAGGAAGCGTTTGGTGTTTCTTCTCTTTGCCCTGCAGGGAAAGAGAAACATTGCCTTCATGCAGGAGCTGCAGTGTCTGTTCACGCTGATGCTGGGGACGCGCCGTAAGTTCGTAGACCCATCTGCAGCGCTGGAGCTGCTGCGGGACGCCTTCCGATCCACCGAGGAGCAGCAGGTAAAAGCCCTTCAGAGCAGCCTGACAGTCAGCAATCCTGTTCTGCTCCATCCTGCTGTCCCCTCCAGAGCCTCTTCACGCAGTTACCAACCACCAAGCAGCCAGCCTGGGCTCGTTTAGGTGGGATGTATGTGCTCGCTAATTAACCAGCGGTGCAGCAGGCCTCTGCCTGGTGCCATCTGGGTGATTGGGTCACGAAGGCAGCGATTTCCTCTGCTCTGATTTTGAGACGAGCGTGGTGTTGGTTATCACTCTAAATCGGCCCAGCCCTTGGCTTTCCCACTCTTTTTTGGCACAAGGGGGTGCAGCAATTCCAATTGGGCTGTGACAGGAGGTTTGGAGACCAGCAGAGGGTGAAAACGCTGCTCAGGGTGAGCTCTGACCCTCCCCTTGTCCCTCTCTCATAGCAAGACGTGAGCGAGTTCACACACAAGCTGCTGGACTGGCTGGAGGACGCCTTCCAGCTCACCGTGAATGTCAAGTGAGTGGTTGCTCATCTCGGGAGTGTGACCTCATGCTGGGGAGAAACGGGTTTAAAAGAGAGGCCTTAGTAAATGAGAGGCCTTTACATGAAAATGTTGGATAAATGAGAGAGGAGTTGTGTTTTTTTTACTAAGGATGATGCTCCTTAAGCTCAAAATGTGCTTCTGAGGTGTTACATCTGCATTTCCTGCACGTAAGCACAGGACTGTGTTCAGTGCCCATGTCCTGCAGAGTAAATTAGCATTCTAGGGGAACTCGGAATGCAGCAAAGATCTGGGGTTTGGAACTGCTTTTCAAAAGGTAGTTCTTTAACTTCTTCCTTCCCTTCCTTCCTATAAGTGTTACCAAGTATTTCCGAGTGTGAAAACAGCTGAGAGGCTCCCTCCATGTGCTGTGCTTGGATAGAAAATTTGGCTGTAGACCATTCCCAGGCAAAAGCTTAGGTTGTGACTGGGGCTTTTCTGGGGCTACAGCTGCAAATGAGTGCGTGCTTTTTCGTTCTGAAACAGAAGCCCTGGGGACAAGTCTGAGAACCCGATGGTACAGCTCTTCTACGGGACCTTCCTGACAGAGGGCGTCCACGAGGGTGAGTGAGGTCTTGGCAGAGACACTTGTTGAGTGTTGGGGTTTATCACAGCGACAGCACGGGCTTTGGTGCACATTCCTGATTAAATTGCCCAGTTTTTTAAACTTGCAAATAGTCATCCTGATCAAGTTGTCTGTAACATTTTGGAAGTCTGTCTTGTGAGAGCATTAAATCCTCACCAGTGCTTCCTGGCAGACACGCTCACAGGGACAGGCGTTTCTGTTCTGGCCAGTGACGCCTCTGGACCGGTGCTGACGACAAACTCCTCTTCTCTCCAGTGAGCTCATGGCTTTTGTATCGTCTCCACCATCCAGGCAATACCTTTTCCAAGCTGGAGACCTTTGGTCAGTACCCGCTTCAGGTCAACGGTTACCGGAACCTGAGCGAGTGCTTGGAGGGAGCCATGGTGGAGGGGGAGATGGATGGGGCAGCGGCGCAGTCGGTGTCCTACGGACAGGAGGTGAGTTCTGCCAGGTTTGGTTGAGTTTTCAGTTGCCTGCTCCCAAAAAATGCAACATACGTCGTCAGGGGTGTCTCAATATATTCAGATAACTTTAAATGGCAATTGTAAATGTTCCCTAAGAATTAAGTACATTATATTTTCCGGGTACCCGGAATCTCACATAAATGTGACGCGGCAAGACGCCGAGTCTTCAATTTGATGTTAAGATGCGCTGTCCTGTGTAACCAGCTCGAGGAGCTGGCTGTAAATTGAAAAGGCCAACATCTGCTTCTGATGCACGTGTGATCAAGTCTCTCTCTTTCTGTTGAAGCCGACCGGTCCCTGAGTAGGGGAGAACTTCTGCCTCCCTATTTTCGGAGGGTATCAGTACAGTGCTTAACTCTCTGGTATGCCATTTGCGATTTGTCTCTCTTCATCTCTCACTCTGTGTTTTCCTTTCCTTTCTTCTCATTTCCACTCTTCTCACTGTGCTGATCATTTTTGTTGTTTTTGTTTTTTGTTTTGTTTAAATCTTGTGAATCACAAAGCAATCATTAAATGCTTAGTTGCAGCAAGGGAGAAAGTGAGGGTGTCCCGTTGAATTCTGCACCCTACAGTGTGTGGAGCTGAGAGAAGGGTTGGGAAATAACACTTAGGAATTTGTCTGGTGTAGAGGGAGCAAGGAAAGGTACTTGAGCTCTGTGAGAACGTCTGGAAAATGTGCTGCTGTGGGTAAAACTGCCAGAGGAGTGGGCCCTGTCCCCTCTGGACTCAAAGGCTTATTTGGGGCATTCATGGTGGATTTCCAGCTGCTGCAGGTGGCGCTGGTGTTGGCAGAGTCTATGGATCATAGGGAGTTCTTTGGGCATCTTCTCCCCAGTCCAAGTTTTTCAGTTCCTCCACATCATCCTCTGAAAAATAAGGGAAATTGGACTGATGGTGGAGATGCTTTAATCGTTCCGTGTCTGTACAGACCGAAGGAAGAGGCTCTGGTTGGATTTCTAAAAAACCTCTATCTAGATTTCACTTGCTGGGAGGTGGTGTCTGGAGGGCTCTGGGAATGGGGGCTGTGGGGAATAAGCTGCATTTTCTGTGTTGTGAGTATGGAGGGTGGCCGAGGTACAGAGCGGCTGCGGGTTAACGAGAACTCGGATTTCTCTTGGATAATAGGCTGTGTGAATCCTTCTGGCTCTGCGTTCATCTTCTCTTATTCTGGGTGCTTCTCAAAGAGCCCTGCTACCTGGCCTTTTACTTCCACAGATTTTACAAAAGCAACTAAGAAAAAAATCACCTTAATTGGAAATACTGTAGATGTAAATATTTTAGATTTAGGTGCTGTTTCAGCCTGGCGTGGGGCAGGTTTATTGTGGCAGAGACACCTGAATGGCTCCTGCAGAGGAAAATGAGCGTTAATGAGCTGCTGCTGTTCTGCAGGGAGCCTTGGCTGGAGTGGGGCAGGAATCCTCAGGCAGTGGGTGCTAGAGGCATTTGGGATCCCAGGGAGAGAGAGGGAGTTTTAAACACAACACAGGAATTTCCTTTCAGCTGCTGGAAACAGTGTGAGAAACTCACAGAGAGTGGGTTCCTTTTCAGAGTCTCCTGAATTTGTCAAAGGAGTGAGGAAGGGTAAGGAACCGGGCACCACTCGAGGGCTTCTGTCCTGTCCTTCATCTCTGCATGTGTCTGTGCTGGAACAGGGCTCTCACAGCCAGGGCTTAGGCAGGGTCTGCTCATCTTGTCCAGCTCAGTGCTGGAGCCATTAATAGTCCACTGAGCTGGATGTGCCAGGCAAGGAAAAGTCAATTCAGGAAACCTATGGCCAGGCTTTTTCACCATAAAAATGTACAAGGGAAGCAGAAATTTTCATCTTGTAAAATCTGGGTTTCTGATTAGTGGATCTGTGCAGAAAATGCAGACTAAAGGAGTGTTTACAGGCAGACATTTAGGATCAGTCTCAAATCATTTGGGATCGGTGGGAAATGTGCCATGGAGCAGCTGCTGTAAAGCCAGTCTCTCTGGGGCATTTCTGCTTCCGTCCCAGCGCTGGTTCACCAAACTCCCACCAGTCCTGACCTTCGAGCTCTCCCGCTTCGAGTTCAACCAGTCCCTGGGGCAGCCCGAGAAAATCCACACCCGGCTGGAGTTCCCCCAGACCATCTACATGGACCGGTGAGTTCTCTTCCACGGCGTGTCCACAGCTGCTGCTTTGTTGTAATTAAAGAAATCGAACAGGTTGTGTGGACGAGCCAGGAAGGATTCTGAGGACAGATTAGGGATGTGAGCAGTAACGCGTCTCAAGCACGCTCTGGGTTTCTCTGTTCAGGTACCTCTACTGCAGGAAGGAGCTCGTTCAGAGGAAGAGAGAGGAAATGAAGAGGCTGAAGGAGGAGATGGTGATTCTGCAGCAGAAGCTGGAAAGGTCAGTGTCCAATGACCTTTATCTGTGTGCCCCACGGGAGCTGCGAACCATCCGTTCCCAGGAGCTTTCCAGTGGGAGAGACAGACGGGTTTGTGTGGGGCAAGGAAACGGGCTTTGAAAACCCAGCTCCTGGGTGTGATGGCATCTGGATGGTAACGATTGCCTTACAGGAGTAAAGCCTTTAGTTAATACCATTGTCACTGTGGGCTGTGATGGCAGTTTACATTAAAAAGAAACTGTTCTTTTTCACATTGGATGTCCCCTCCAGCCTAGCATTTGCATTGTTTACTGGGGAGATCTGGGGTGTGCACAACCAGATTTAGTTTCCCACTGTTTTTTTCCTGGCTGGGATGGAGTTCAGTGTCTCCAGGGTTGTTGCTGTGAGCGGAGCAGGGCTGAGCTCTGGCAGCCTCATGGCTCTCAGGGTGCACCATCAGCGCGTCCATTTGCATCCCCTGGGTTTTCCCCTTCTCCCTTCCCCGCTGAGCCCAGCTCCATCTCCACCTGGGAGTCTCAAACGGTCGCGTTCCTTCCCCCAAGCACCACCTTCCCCATTCCTGCAGGTACCTGAAGTTCGGCTCGGGCCCGGCGCGCTTCCCCCTGCCCGAGATGCTGCGCTACGTCCTGGAGTTCATCACCACGAAGCCATCTGTCACCACCCCTCCTGGGCCGGGCACCGGGACAACGCAGCCCCACACCGAGCCTCCTCCTCCAGATCGGCCAAACAGGTCAGTGAAGAGAACCACAAATCATTCACAGGAGAACGCTCTGCTTCCAGCTAAATGCTGGGGTTTGTGTCCTGACAGCGGGTGGTTTGTCTGGGCACGCGATGCGGTGCCAAGTGGGTGCCCATGCAAGGGGTCTGTCCCTGCCTCGCTCATAATGGGGCTCCATTTGGGCATCTGCCCCATCCCTTTTCTTTTTCCAAACACATCACCATAGTCCTTGTCTGAGTGTCAGCTCTGAGGTCAATTACGTGCTCTTTTTGGGTGAGGTTACTCGTGTTTTGGCACAATCACTGCAGCAGTGCATTATTACAAGCCTGACCACCATGGCTGGTTTGCACTCTAAATTAAGCCGAGTAAGTACTTGAGTTTCTTCGTAGTAAGGGGGGGAATCTGGACAATTGCTCCTTGGGGCTCTGTGCTTACAGGGTTCTGGAAGAATTTGAGCTTTTATTTGTCCAATGTGGTTTGTTAAGGCAGAGGCACGTTTCATTGCATTTGTTCTCTGTACATTTTTCATCCTCCCAGAAAAGGAATCCTGCTCTGGGCTCCAGAGCAACTTCTGTTTGGTTTATTTCATACTCTTTTTCCAAAAAAAAAAAAAAAGAAGAAGGATTGAAGAGCCTGTCCATCTCTTGGATTCTGCTCCGCAGGGTCCTGGAGAGGCCGGACTCTGGGCCTGAGGAGGGGGTGTTGTTCCCAGCCAGTCCCTCTCGGCAGCAGCAGTGGAGCGTGTCCCCCCAGCCCCGGGAGACACCAGAGCATCCCGCTCCTCGCCTGGTGTCTGAGGAGGAGCTGCGCCTCGTGGGGGCCTGTCTGCAGCGCTGGAGGGCAGAGATCGAGCAGGATGTGCAAGGTTGGCCCCAGTGTCTCTGCTGTGGGTTAGTTGTTGAGCCCGAGTCTCCCCGGTCTCCCTGGTGTATCCCCAGCTGGTCAGATGCCGACCTACTGCTGCTCTGGTGCAGCTCAGCCCCCCGTGGAGTGCATTGGGGGGTTACTGGGCAGCTTCACGCTTCTGAAGGGAAAGGGTCCGGTGGAGCCTGGTGAATCCTCATTATTGTCTGTGTTTCTCTCGTTGGTGCAGATCTGAAGGAGTCTATTGCCAGAGTCCAGCTGTCCATGGAGCACATGTACTGCGACCCCCTCCTCCAGCAGGTGAGAGAGGCTGCCTCAGTGGGTAAATACTCCTGCTCTTCTATGTCAGTAGCTGCTGAAGTTGTCCACTTGCATAGAATCATAGAATGCTTCAGCTTGAAAGGGTCCTTAAAAATCATGGAGTTCCAAGACTTTACGTACTTTGTTGTATGTTAAAAACTGCCCATATTATGCTGGAGCAGAGAAAGGATTCTTTATGAAGATCTTGTTGTTTTTCCCTTAGAAGTCAGCTCTCCCTTAGTAGGAAACTCCCCACGTGGGTGCTGTCCCAGGCTGTGGCTGTGAGCATGGCTGCACGGGGCCCAGAAGAGTTCATGTACTAACGTCCTGTCTGAGAGGGGTGTGGGTGTGAACCCGCAGGTTCCCTACCGCCTGCACGCCGTCCTGGTGCACGAGGGGCAGGCCAACGCTGGGCACTACTGGGCCTTCGTTTACCACCAGCCTCGGAAGAGCTGGCTCAAGTACAATGACATCTCTGTGACGGAGTCGTCCTGGGAGGAGCTGGAGAGGGATTCCTTCGGTGGCCTGAGGAACGCCAGCGCCTACTGCCTGATGTACATCAGTGACTCGGTGTCCCGCTCCCTCGCAGGTACCGCAGCCCCGACTGCCACTTTGGGAGACCTGTCTGTGCTGTCGTGTCCCTCCTGCCCGGGCGTTACGTTCCTCCACTGCTCTTTGGCTCAGTTCTCTTCTGATGGTGCAGAGAACCTCACCCCAGACTGAAGGGAAACGATGGGTTCGTTTTTAAATCCTTCTGTCTCGGTGCCTTGGTTTTCAGCGATGCCCTTGTACCGACCCCGAACGCAGCCCTGGTTTCAGGCAGCCCTTCCTGGCGCACGAGTCCCCGGTAGCGGTGGCTCAGGCTCGCAAGGACGTTTGCGGAGCCGATGTATAAATAGTCCTGGGCAAGAATTATCCTGCACGTGGCACTGTCCATGGCAGCAGCTGTAGAAGAACCTCATAATTTCACGCGTGGTTCATTCTGCTCTAATAAATAGCACGAAACAATGGAGAGCTGTCGTTGTGTTCAGTGCTAAATTTGGCTGGTGAGGATCTGGGGGTTGGTCTTTGTCCCTCTTTCTATGACAGTTCCGTTTCTGAAACAAACCCATCATTTTTCTCCCCTTTTAATGCAGTTTTTGTTGTTTTCTTTTTAAAGAGGTGGGTGCATAAGAAGTATCTGATGTAGAGAATTGCCATTTGCTTTTGATAACTGTTAAGCCCTGTCTAAGGCTGGTGTGGCTGGGGTTTGTGCTATTTTACAACTGAATAGTGAAGCAGGTCTGCAAACTGCTGTGAAATTCCAGTGGGACACTCATGGAACCCCTGTAGCCCCTGCAGTGTCGTAGGTACGATGTCTGGGGCTGAACGTGAGTTTCCCGACTCTTGGCCCTGCAAAATACCCTTCTCTACAAGGGGAGCCCTGGAACAAGGGCACGTTTCTCACCTCCTGCACCCAGAGGCACCGTTTCTGGAATTTCTCTCTCACAGGTGCCATCCAGTGGCAGAATGAAACTGGGGTTTGTTTTGGGATAACTCTAGATTTGTCTTTCCTTTTGCGCTTTTGCTTATGAACCACCTTAAATTACAAAGGCCAGAGGAAGCCATTTTTTCCCCCATTTATCTCTCAGGCAATTTGCTCAGGGTTGTCCATGATACCTGTGTGGTCTGTGAGGGCGGTGCCCTGCTCCACATGCTCCCTGATGTCCATCCCCATCTCTTGCAGGTGGGGAGGAGGAGGCAGCGGTGGCCCAGGGGGAGCTGGAGGCCCTGTCCCCTGAGCTGAAGCACTACCTGCAGGAGGACAACTGGCGCCTGGAGCAGGAGGCAGAGGAGTGGGAGGAGGAGCAGTCCTGCAAGATGCCCCAGATGGAGCCCTCGCCCGCCTCTGAGTCGCAGGAGCTCTCTTCTGAGTCGGGACCAGGTGATGCCACATCTGAACTCTCAAACTGTGACAGCCAGAGGGTCAGAGACACAGCTCTGCCAGAGCCCTGCAGGCATTTCTGGGAGAAGCCGTGGCTGCCACAGCGGATGCAGCCAGGGGGGCTCTCTCCTGGCATGGGAAAGGCTCTTCTGCTGGTTTTCCATGTGCATCCTTCCAGGCTCCTCACCAGAAAAGCTGCTTCCCACTCATTTAACCACAATGAGCTCATCTCATTTCACTTCCAGACTTCTTAGGGGTTTTTTTTATATAACTGTGGTGTAGAAAACATCCCACTGCTATTCTGTGGAGCGGGGAAGTGTTCCTTGGCCATCCCCGATGGCGTGTCCCACCCCTACGGGAAAGGGGCACGCGCAGACTGAGGGTGACGAGCCCTCTCCCCGGGATGAGTGCAGCAGCGGGTGGCCCCTGCACAGAGCAGCCACAGCACATTTTAGAGCAGGATGAGCAGGGATGTCACCATTTCCTTGCTGATGCCCCCTCTGTCCCCAGACCAGCCCTCAGCCAGCCAGCAGAGCCTGCGCTGCCTCTCCTCGGAGCACGCCCGGATGGCCCAGGAGCAGACAGCCCAGGCCATCGCCAACACAGCCGAGGCCTACGAGAGGAACGGCGTGGAGGCAGCGCTCTGCGAGGTGAGGCTCAGCCCAGGACACAAACCCCTCTCCCCTTTTCGCATCATTCCTCTTGGCAGACCTCTGCTTTTCCCACGTCTGTGCCATTCTGTATCTGTGCCGCGTGTAGCTCTGTCCCCTTCTGCTGTCCCGTGTTTTCCTTTGCTTTGTCTCACTCTGTTTCCTCTTTCTCTGCTTGGCTGCAGCCCGAGGAGGCAGAGCCAGCAAAGGCTGAGGCCGAGCCACCCCGGGACACCCCCGAGACAGAGCCTGCTGCCCCTGCTCACTCACGGCTCTCGGAGGTGGAAATCCCCAGTGTGGGGAAGATCCCTGTTAGGTCCGACGCAGACGGGTATAACGAGGAGGTAGCGATCCCGGCACAGGGGCTAATTACTGCCCAGCACTAACCTGGCCCGGAGCTTCCCGCATGTTGGGTGCTGTAGTCTGGGAGGGAACAGCACCGTGTCACAGTGGAAATGGAGAAATCCAGTCATTTCCCTCCTAAATGCCCTCAGCAGAGCAGCTCCACGGGAGCACTCAGTAGTTAGATCCGCACGTTGGTCCTTGAGGTCTCCTTTCTGGCGCAGCGCGATCAGAGTCGATCGTGGTGCTGTTGATTTCTTGACAGGCATCTCCGCTCTCCTGGGGGCGACTTCGGCGGGTCCCGGGCAGCCGTTAACACTAACAGCGTGAGGTGCTTTGGGGGACCTCACTCTCTAACCCCACTGACTTGTAGTAAATGCTCTCGTTTCTCTTGCCTGGGACACAGAGGGGATGTGGCTTTGCCTTCTCACCTGCTGAATTTTAGGAGTTCAAGGCTTGGAGTGACCACCCTTTGGAGCGGTGGGTGCTAAACCCCCTGCATGCGAGGTGCATGTGCGGGATGGAGTGAGTCACCGCTTGTTCCGCCGTGTGTCCACACCATTTCCTTTACGGCTCCTCTCTCGAGTCTGTGTGTTCCTCTCCTCACCTGCCTTCTCTTCTCTCCCTGTCCCCGGCCGTCTCCCTCGGTGGGGTGTGTTTTCCTGCCCTCCTGGAAGGTGATGCTGAGCCCGGCCATGCAAGGCGTCATCCTGGCGATTGCAAAAGCCCGGCAGACCTTTGATCGTGACGGGTCTGAGGCAGGGCTCGTTAAGGTATCTCGTTTGCTCGCTAATTCCGAGAGTACGGGTGTCTGTTCTCAGGGAATTGGGGAATCCATGGTGTATTGACGTGGCGGGAACGGGAAGGGAGCGATTGGTGCAGTTTGTCTCCTGGTTAAAGGCCTTTCCGTCCTGCTCTTCCGTTGTGACAACATCTCCTTCGGTTCTAAACTCCCAGAGCTCGTAAGAGAGAGCTCCCGCCTCCCAGCACAAACAACCACGTTTATTTTTTTACTTTTCACTATTTTTACTGCTTATTCTTTGAGTATTGGCACCTCTCTCCTTCTGGGCAATGAAAAGTAGATTTTCTCTGCGTGCCTTTGAGAATCTCGGGTCGAGGGCCTCGGTGCAGCATCAGAAAATAAACCCGCGCTCGTGAAAAGTTTCTTTGGTGCTGAGCACACTCACGGGGACCTCCCTCGTGAAACGTGCCCTGGAGAAGCGTGTGCCTCGAAGGGAGGGACTGAGCAGAGCGAGCGCTGCTGAACGTGGAGCCCAGAGGGAGATTTTCCACTCTTCCCTGCTCCACGGGATGTCACCAGGGACGGGCATGTCCCACGGGAGATGGTGCTGTGGTGCCAGGGCAGCTTCAGGCTGTGTGTGTGGCGTTCCTGGGAGCAGGGGGGGGTCACTGCTGTGTCCCCTTGCAGGCATTCCACGAGGAGTACTCCCGGCTCTACCTGCTGGCCAAGGAGACCCCCAGCCCTCGCAATGACACCCGCCTGCAGCACGTCCTCATCTACCTGCTGCAGAACAACGCTCCCCAGCAGGTGGTGGAGCGCACCCTGCTCGAGCAGTTTGCCGACAGGAACCTCAGCTACGACGAGAGGTTGGTGCCGTGGGCTCCAGAAGGGGCTTTTCCCATCCGGAGGCCGTTGTTCTGAGTCTCTCTGTTCCCACGGGACAGGTCAATCAGCATCATGAAGGTGGCGCGAGCCAAGCTGAGGGAGATTGGTCCTGACGACGTGGACATGGAGGAGTACAAGGTGAGGGAGCAGAGAGCCCCTCCCGCAGCGGCACAAGCGGCTGCAGGGGTCGGTTTGTCACTTCTGAGGTGTGTAAACCCTCCAGAGGGTCCAACCCCACATGTTCTGGGCTGGGGAGGGGGTGTCAGCGCCGTGGGCTGGAGGTGAGGCTGACGCCCTGCTCTCTGCTCCCCACAGCGCTGGCACGAGGACTACAGCCTGTTCCGCAAGGTCTCGGTGTACCTGCTGACGGGGCTGGAGCTCTACCAGAACGCAAAGTGAGTGCCTCCCCCTTCGCTGCTGCCACAGGATCAGCTGCGGCCAACAAGTAGATGCCACTTTGGCAGAACCTCTTCTTCCTGCCCCGTGAGGGGCACTTTGTGTTCAGGCCTGGATCTGAGGCCAGGGGGCTTGCTTTTCACTGGCCACCCACCCGGTCTGGGACCCCCAGTCAGTCTTGGTTAAGGGTTCAAATGTAACTCTGCAGAACTGGCAGTTTCCGAGTGTTTCCCCTCATTTTTACCTCCGTGAGACAGAGCTTTGTATCCTCACGTCCAGAGGTGGGTTTCCAGGGGCAGTTGCCTCTGCTTCTTTTTCCCTCTGGATCTCTGTTAAACTGGACGCTGTGCTTTGTGTGAGCACACACTTGGAGTGCTCCAGGCTCTTAACAATTCCAAAAGGGTCCTTTTTCATATTTTTTTTTGGTCATTATTGGTTTAGAACCTGTATTTGACATAAGTAGTGGTGTGGAGAAGGACAGTACTGTTTTATGAAGGGTTTGTAATTTGGAAAGTGATTTTCCCAACCCAGAAAATATCCCACCTTCCACATTATCCCTGGATGGAGCTGGGATTGGGCTGGGAGGTGATGAGCCACCAAGTGCAGGTGGAGAGAGGCCAGGCCAGAGCTGTTGTTGGAGCTTCCCTGGATGCCCCAGTCCCTGCTCTCTTCTCTCACCAGGGCTTTATAAACTGCAAACATTTTGCACTCAGGGCAAAAAGGAACATTAATTACCTGCCATAGGGCGCCTGTTCATGTCTGCCTTGGCAAGGGGATGGGTTTGGCTGTTGGGCTTGATGTTGGCCACCATTTGGGCCACGTGGCACGTGTTTCTGAGCTGCCCCTCTCTCAGGTACCGGGAGGCCCTCACCTACCTGCTCCACGCCTACCAGAGCAATGCCCGCCTCCTGCGCAAGGGGCCGCGCCGCGGCGTCAGCGAGCCCCTCATCGCCCTGTACCGCAGGAACTGCCTCCTGGTGGGTGCTGGGGGCCTGGGGGGACAGGGGCAGCTATGTCCGACTCACTGCTTGGGTCTCTTTCTGTCCATTCCCTTCATACCCCCTCCCAATGTTTATTTCTAAAATTATGGGCTTTCTCTGGGCCAAGGATGGTGTCCTTTTTCACAGGGGGGCAAAAAACCAACATAAAAATGGGATTTGTTCTTACTTCACACTGGGGGGTTGCTGAGGCTGCTGTGAGGGTGTCTCTGGTGCCCGTTGTCAAGCTCCTGCCCCTCACTGAGCTCCAGCAGGGGCAGGGAAATGCAGGGAATAATAATTCCATGGAAGAATGTGCCATTCAGGGAGGGGCTGGGTCTTGGCATCTTCAAACCAGAGTGAGAAATAACACCCATAGTCAGTGAGACGTGTGCGAGAGGATATGTTTTTCCCACCTGTGACCGTCCCTGCTTTTGCCTCCTCCCCAGAAGCTGAACGAGGTGGCAGCGTCGCTCTTCATCAGCCAGGAGGAAGGCGGGGTGGCAGAGGGCATGGGCATCCTCAACGAGCTGGTCATCCCCTGCATGCACCTCATGAGCAGCTTCGAGATCTCCAGGGAGGACCTGGATGCGCTGGAGGCCACCAGGAGCCGCTGGTGCTCCTACCTGGGGCGGGAGGACATGGACGGTAGGGACATTGCTCTGTCGGGTGCGGGGCTGGGCAGGGAGGGGTTAAAGGAGCTTTAAAACTCTTCTTTAATTCCGGTGGGTTTTGCTGGGGCACACTGGGGCGTTTCAGATGGCAGAGGAGAAGTGTGTTAGAGCCACCCGTTGGAATAGAGAAGAACATCATCTGCTGCACTAAAGCTGCCAAGGGGAGGGTTCCTCCACCTGGAAATGGGAGAAACTCATTTCCAAAGGACGGCGCAGCGTTACCTGGGGGTGTCTGGTGTTGGTTTGTGCCATGAACAGAGGGTTCCCCATAACCAGCCCGCTCAGACGCTCCTCAGGAGCAGGAACAGGTTTATCCATGGCCAGAGTCACTGGAAGGGGGAGTAGATTCAGGGCGTCTTGGTGAGAAAGGTTTGTCATTTTAGGGTTGAATTTCGGTTCAGTGGCTGCTCTGGTTCTGTGTTTCCCTCTGGAGCCAGGAGTGGGGCTCCTGCAATCCCTCTGGGTCGTTTTTATGGGGAGGAATTGGTTTTTGCCCCGTGATCTGTGTGTGAAGGGCTGGGGAACCGTTACAGGGGTTGTCATTAGCAGAGGGGGAACTTGTGCAGGAAAATGAGGCAAAACCACGGAGGCTTATTCTCAAAATACTGTTGTAAGGGATAGAAGTTGGATAAACTCAAGGATAAATTTAAGTTGGCCATTCTGGGGCTCACAATGATGGCGTTTGCTGACACAGAAGATGTTAAAGGAACAGAAGGAGGCAGCGTGTGCCCCCCAGACCCTGGGAACTTGTATCACCCCTTCCTGGTACTCTTCCCCATCCCAGGGATGAGTTGGTGTCGTCCCCTCCTGGGGACAGCCTTTGCCTGCCGAGCTCTGAGCTCTTCCAGGCTGTAACATCAGACAGGTCAGGAAGAAACGGCCTCAAGTTGCTCCAGGGGAGATTGAGGGTGGATATTGAGAGAAATGTCTTCACCCAAAGGGTTGTCAAGCCTTGGAAGAGGCTGCCCAGGGTGGTGGGAGAGTCACCCTCCCTGGAGGGATTGAAAAGTAGTGCTGAGGGACGTGGGTTTGGTGGGTTTTGTCCATGTCACATTGATGGTTGGACTCCATGAGCTGAAAGGTATGGGGTAACCAGGACAGTTCTATGATCCTCTCGAGTGACAAAGGTGCTCTGTCTCCTTCCAAAGCAAAGTCAATATTTGAGTGTCACCTTGAGACACGTGGGCTCCTTCTGCCCTGCCAGCTGGTCCAGTGCCTTGTGCGGGGAGGTGGCCATGTCCTCGTGGGACGTGGCACTGTCCCCAGGGTTGGCGGGTGGCCGCAGGGCCCTTCTATGCCCAGGGTGGGAGCGGGACCCATAAGGGACCCTGCCAGTGGGAGAGGGATGGTTTTCAGCGCTGGAAGGTGATTCTGTGAAAGGCATCACAGCTCCTGGGTCCTCTGCCACCCACAGTGGCACTGACTGTCACCCTTTCCCCCCACAGCCAAGCTGCAGATGAAGCTGGGAGAGCTGCTGCCCCGGCTCCTCGACTGCTCCACCGAGGTGGTCGTCCTCAAGGAGCCCCCCAAGATCCGCCCCAACTCCCCCTACGACCTCTGCAGCCGCTTCGCAGCCGTCATGGAGTCCATCCACGGGGCCTCGGCCGTCACCGTGAAATAGAGTGGGGACAGGCGCTCTGCTGTGGGGCCCAGCGTCCCCCTGGCATCCCTCAGCAGGCAGTGCTGCTCAGGGAGGGGTGACCCACGTTCAGAGCTGTGTTCTTTGTAAATAGGAAGGAATAAAAAGCGGTATTGCACTTCTGGAAGACAAGGCTGAACAGTGGTGGGGAGGACTGAACCCATGGCTCCAGTGGGACCAGGTCCCTGGCAGCACCGGCCTCCGTGGGGTCACCGGGGCCACCCCATTGGGTTTGGGTGTTCAGGCAGCTTTGTAGAGACAGATCCCGGGTGTGCGCTGGCAGCAGAGCGAGAGACAGCTCCTCTGGCCTTCACACCCTCCCTGGTGCCCAGTCCTGCCCCGCTACAGCTGGAGGGGGCACTGGGAGCACTGGGAGCGGGGTCAGGCTCGGTAGGATGCAGGTGGCTGCGCGTTCAGGGGCCTCAGGCAGATGTTTGCCTTCCGTGCTATAACGGGCAAAAGAAAAGGCTTCCTCCGAGGAAGGTTCTCATGAATCCTGGGGGGGACAGCGGGGCCTGTTCAGGGACATCACCCCAAAGGACATGCCCTTTTGGGGGTCTGGAGCCAAGCTCCCTCCTCTCGGGGGGTCCCAGTGCCAGGGTCGGTGCTGCTGGCACCTGTCAGGCCCAGAATCGCCTCCTTTTTGGTTGCTGGTGTTTTGGGTTTGGGTTTATTTGAATTGACTTTGTGTAAAACCTGTGCCCCACTGGGGTCCCGCTGGGGTCCCCTTGGCCTGTCCAAGTGCTGGAGCTGCGGCCCTTGTTCTGACCCCAGTGCTGGGGGGGTCGGGGAGGGGGGGTCCTGTCTGTTGGGACTGAGCAGACTTCTCTGCAAGTGCAATAAAAGCATCTGTTCTATGTTAGAATGAAAACGCTCCCCCCGTGTGTTTATTTCCCTCTGGGGCCTCAAACTTACTCCTGGACTTAACACGGAGAAAGGGTGGGAGAAAAGACAAAATTCTCCTGTTGGCAGAATTCCTGCAGGTTGGGGACACCCTGAGAGGGAGAGAGTGGGGTCCCCAGCCCGGGTGGGCGCTGCCAGGGCAGGAATTCTATGTGTTTAGCAGGAAAATGGGGGCTCTGAGCGCAGTGGGGCTCAGGGGAGAGGCTGGGCCTGAGGAATCCTCCGCGTCGGGGATAGATGTTGGTGGGGGTGTCTCTGGAGTTTTTTGGGGTGAGGACTCTGTCTTGGAGCCCCTTCCCTGGGGGAAGCCACTCTCCACTCACCGGGGGGGGTTCAGCGGTTCCCAAACCAGCAGCAGAGGGGAAACATCCACGTTAAATTAGTGAAACGGAGGGAAAAACACTCTCTTCCCACAGCCAAAACCTCTCTTTTATTTATTAATTGGGGAACTGCTTAATTACGTATCGAGCTGCTCCCGTGACCCCGTGATCAGGCCAATCTGGATTTTGCAGGCAGAGGGGACTCTTGGGTGGGGGCCATTCCCAGCACGAGGCCGATGTTCCCAGGACTCATTCCGATTGTGAAATCCCTTGTTTTAGGGAATAAGCGGAGCGTCTTGGGATGGAAGTTGCCGGCCCCGTCCCTCCGTTCCAGGGGTGTGCGGCTCCCGTTACCTAGGGAAGAAAAGCTTCCTCCCTTCTCCTGGGGATTTCAGGAGGAAGCTGAAGCCCTGTTCCCTGTCGAGGCTCCTCCTCCAGGTAAGGGGTTGCTCTGGGACCGGGGATGCTGCTTTTTCTGCTTTTCCCACCATTTTGTGATGGGGGGGCAGCAGGACACAACCCCCAACGGTCTCGCTTCAGGGCAGAGGCTCCGGATCCTGTGCTGGCGTCACTATTCCCAGCCCACCGAGGACTTGGCATTTCCAGATGGGTTTGTCCCCCTTGTGTCCCTGCCAGGAGGATGTGGTTTGGGGAGGGAACCCTGGATTAGGAGAATCCGGTTGCTCCTAGCGTCAGGTTTTGACCCACTCTTTGTGTCACTGCCAGGAGGGGAAATACCCAGAAAAATCAAGAGCAAAGGCTTCTCCCAGGTGTTGGGTCAGTGTTGAGCAGGGTGTTTTGGATGGGGCTGGGAGAGAGGAGGGGTCTCAGGGCTGGAAACCTTCACTAGGTGCCTCGTCCCCCGCCCCTTTCCCAGGGGCATGGGTGGGGGCTTGGAGACAAAACGGACTCTCCTTTCTTCTGGGCTGGTCTGAGCTCTTAGGGGGGCTTTGGAGAGCGTGCCTGAGGGTGCCACCGTCCTGGCCCCCGCTTTACTTTCTCCTTCTTTCTCAGGAGGGACCCAGCACCCGCTGAGCCCCAAGCCCCAGCATCAGGAACCCCCGGGGAATCTCCTGTGCCCCTCCTGTCCCCTTGGCTGAGCAAAGGGCAGGTTTCCAAAGGGGCTGTGGGAGGAGGGCGGACTTTGCCTCCCCTGGCAATGCCGGAGTCGGCCAGGGGCTTCCTTGGGGCTGGTCACACGCAGCTTCTCAGGGCCAGCTTCAGTCGGGACTCAGGGGGGGTTCATGCAACCCCATGGTCCCCTCTGCCGGGGGGGTTCTCGCAGCTGTGACGGGAAAATGGGGAAGAAACAGTGAAGGGCAAAGTTCCTGCTCCGGGGCACTGGCGGAGGATGCACTCAAGGAGCTTCCTCCCCAAAGGTCTGTGAGCTCCATCCTCTTCGCCATGAGCTGAGGAGGGGCAGGGCAGGGGACGTGGCCGCTACCATCCCACCTTTGTGGGTCCCAGGCACCGCCAGGTTCCCCTTCCTCCTCTCTCCCATTTTCCACCTTCCTCTCTTGTCTTTTTCCCCCGAAACCTTTTCTGCGCAGACCAAAGCCCCAAGCGGCTCCCACCCCGTCTCCTCAATGCTGCTCCACGTCCCCAGCATGGACAGAGGCTGCCAGCACTGTCACCATTTATTGGGGGCATGTCGGAGCAACAGGGACACGCGAGGAAGGAGCTGGGGACGGCGGCAAGCTTGACCATGGGGGGACCCATGGGGGATGCTGGGGGGACACGCTCAGTGAGTGCCACAAATGCCACCAAGGGAACCCAGAACTGCACCACCGCTACCTCGACGCTCTCCCACTGCGCCGGGAGCAGGAAAAGCGAAGCCAAAACATGGAGGAAGAAGGGAAATCCGCGGGGCTGCCGTTGGAACCGGTGAATCATCCTGGAGGATCTGCCTGTGACATCCCTGCGGTGGGGCAGGGCCCCCCAGTCCCTCAGATGACCAGGTCTGCGTTTTTGAGGTGTGGGTGGTGGCCCCCATCAGGTGCCTGGGCCTCGGGGGGCTGCAGGAAGGCGGGGGCCAGTGTCGGTGGGGGGGTCCTGGCGGGGTGGGCGCTGCAGGCGAGGAGGAGCCCACCAGCAGCGAGGAAGGCTCCAGCGAACCAGCCCAGAAACGTGGCCTCCCCAAACTCCCAGCGGGGCACGATGTCGGGGAGGCTGTCATCCCAGAAGTCGAGGACGGTGTTGTAGGCCACCCAGGAGACTGGCGCCAGGGTGGCCACTGCCGCCGCCCCCAGGGCCGCCCCCCCAGCCAGCAGCAGCCGGCGCTTGGCCGCGGGCGGGTGGTGGCAGGGGGTCCACGCCAGCAGCCCCGGGGCGGCCAGCAGGCAACCCAGCAGCCCCAGCCCGTTGGAGAGGCACATCAGCAGGCGGGAGACGCGCAGGTCGGGGGGCAGCGCCAGGAAGGAGCCATGGGGGCGGCACTCCAGCACCCCCTCCTCCTGCCCCACGCAGACCTGCCACAGCCCCATGCTCCACACCTCCAGCTCGTTCAGCTCCAGGTTCAGACTCTTCCAGAGGGGCACGAAGGTGGTGACGCAGGAGCAGACCCAGCCCAGCAGGGCCAGCAGCATCCCCCCGGCCTGCGCCGCTGCCCGCCAGCCCCCAGCCATCCTAAGGTTGCCCCCCCGGCCCCGCTGGGCCCCCGGTGCTCATGGACGTGGCGTCCACCCTCCGCCGGCCACGTCTGCGCCCGGGGCCGCGGATCTGAGCCTCTTCCTCCCGCACCGGGGTGTGGCCACCGCCTTCCACGGCCCGTGTTGGTTTTTCCATCCGAAAAGCCGGGCAGGAGCCGCCGGGGGCGTCCCCCCCACTGCTGCTGAGCTCAACCCAGGCATTTCAATCCTTCCCAGCGTGGCCAGAGCCTTGGCAGGGCCAGAACTGGCACGGAGGGGACCCCGGGTGGGATGCGGAGAGACGGCACTGGGCTCTTCTCGGCAGGGCCTGAGCTTTAATGACCTCCTTTGGTCATTAAATAAACAGGCAAGGGGAGTGTGGGGGACGGGGATGTGGAAGGGGCACATCCCTTGGCCTCCCCACAGAGAGGGGGACACCCACCACCCCGTCCCCCACTGGCATCTCAATGGGGACATGGTTCTTGGTGCTTGGCGTGGGAAAGCTCTTGCCCAGGAGCAGCCCTTCTCCTCCTGGAGAAGACGAAGATGAAGAGGAGGGTGGGCCCCACCATGAAAGACCCCAACTTTGTCCCAGCGCCCACCCCTGTGTCCTCTCCCCGGCATCCCCTCTGCAGGGTCCAGCTTGAGATTAATTTTCCTGGGGGGATTAGTGACTAATCTCTCCTTCATCTGCCGCCTTCCTCATCAACAGGGGGACCGAGTAAATTACTGACCCCTCCTGGCACCAGGGGTCTGGCCCCACTCCCCGTCTGGGTGACCTGGGCAGGGGGTCCTGGAGGAGGGAGATGGGGCACAGGGGATGCCCAGGTGGGAGCAGGATGGGGAGAGGGGGGAGCTTTCCCTGCCCTCACCGAGAGCCCCGGGAGCAGACGGGGCACGTCATCCCCGGGGGAATCCACTGGGAACCCCCTCCTGCCCCCACTCCCAGAAGGGTGCCCGCTCCTCTCGATTAAATCAGCCTGAGGTAATTGTGCCTGTCATTGAGGCAGATTAACGAGCCGCCTTCTGCTGCGGGGGCAGGATCAGCTGCCACCGAGCTCCCCAGCCCTGCTTCATCCTTCCTCCTTCACCCTTCCTCCATCCTTCCATCCATCCTTCCTCCCTGCCAGCCCCCTGGAGGACCTCATCCTGCCGTGGGGACGATGCCCAGGGGCAGCGGGGACCAAGGGGGAGCCAGGAGCCGTGGACGACATTTGTCTGCCCCACAACTGCTCCACCAGGACATGAGGTGGGTCCAGGTCCAGGTCCAGGGGGATGGGAGGGTGGGCTGGGGGCCAACATCCCCCATGGCTGCACCCAGAACTGATGGTCCTGGGGGATGCTCAGAGGAGGCAGAGCCCCCACCTCCCCGTCCTTGTCCCCGTCCTTGTCCCCATCCCCGAGGTCACTGCTCTCTAGGTGGCATTTCCAGGAACGTGACCTGCAGGGACCCGGCTGTTCCTCACTGGAGGAGTCCCATTTTAGGACCCACATCTCCTGCACCTGGGACCCCCTGTCTCTGCTTGTGGCTCGTTACCAGGCTGGCAATTAGTGCTGAGTCCCAGGGCAACATGGAGCTCGGTGGTGGCCAGTGGCTGGAGGTTCCTCATTGCTGGGGCTTCTCCAGGCACCGCGCTCCCCGGCCTCAGCCTCAGCAATGCAATTACGGCCACTAATGGGCTTAGCCATCTGCTGCCACCAGCCTGTGCTGGGGGGGCAGCCCCTCCGGACCCCCCGACCCCCCGAGGTGTTGGGGATAGAGGGGCCAGAGCCCCCCAAGGGGATGGGGAGAGAATCTGGAGGGGACAGAGAGAGGAGCTGGATCCCCCCTGAGGGGGACAGAGAACAGGTCCAGAGGAGAGAGGGAGGTGGTCCAGAGTCCCCTACCGCCCCCCACCACCGTAGTCTCCTCTTTGTGCCCTGTGCAGGACCTGGGGCTGAGGCCCCCCCACCCCACCATGGTGGTGCCCGAGGAGCCCCGCGGCCGCAGTAACTCGGTGCCACCAGCACAGACCCCCACGGCCAAGCACATGCTGGCCTACCTGCCGCGGCCCCCCACCGACACCAGCCGCTACGGCACCTTTCCCCAGAAGGTATGGCTCCTCCTTGGCCCCAGGGCTCCCTCGGGGGGTGGCGGTGGCCAGTGGCCACTCCTCACCCACTGGCTCCTTCCCACCCTGCAGCCCGAGGCCCTGGCCGCCCCTGGGGCTGCGGCAGAGGATGGCCACCTGCCAGCAGCCAAGAGGAGCCCCCTGATGCCAAACCACCCATACTCACCCTACGGAGGTGGGGAGCCCTCGCCGGCCACCCCACACCGTCCCAGTGACCCCTCCCGCTGCCCACCAGCCGCCCGCTGGCACCCACTCCCCAGTGTCCCCGGCGCCCGCAGCAGGACCCCAGAGGGACCCCCAGGGCGGCGGCGGCGGCTGCTGGAGGAGGAGGGTCCGGTGGCCCAGGGGGGCAAGCGGCAGCGCCAGCGCTATGTCACCAAAGTGGGCAAGTGCCAGGTGAACCTGGGCAACATCCAGGAGAAGAAGCGGTTCCTCTCAGACATCTTCACCACCATCGTGGACCTCAAGTACCGCTGGTTCCTCTTCGTCTTCATGATGTGCTACATCCTCACCTGGGTGGCCTTTGGCACCGTCTACTTCCTGGACGCCTGGGCACGGGGGGACGTGGCACACCGGGGGGACCCCACATGGAGGGCCTGCATCCAGAACGTGGACGGCTTCGTCTCCGCCCTGCTCTTCTCGGTGGAGAGCCAGCGCACCATCGGCTACGGTGCCCGCATGGTGACGGCCGACTGCGCCGAGGGCGTCATCCTCCTCATGGCCCAGTCCATCGTGGGCTCCATGATCGATGCCCTCATGGTGGGCTGCATGTTCGTCAAGATCTCCCGCCCCAAGAAGCGTGCCCAGACCCTCATCTTCAGCAAGAACTGCGTCATCTCCCGGCGGGATGAGCAGCTCTGCCTGATGTTCCGGGTGGGGGACCTGCGGGACAGCCACATGGTGGACGCCAAGATCCGCGCCAAGCTCATCAAGTCGCGGCAGACGGCGGAGGGGGAGTTCATCCCGCTGGAGCAGTCGGAGCTCAACCTGGGCTATGACACGGGGGAGGACCGGCTCTTCCTGGTGGAGCCCCAGATCGTCTGCCACGTCATCAACCGCCGCAGCCCCTTCTGGGACCTCTCAGCCGAGTCCCTGCGCCGTGAGCAGTTTGAGATCATCATCATCCTCGAGGGCATCGTGGAGGCCACAGGTGAGGGGGGGGCCAGGGGGCAGGAGGGGACTGACAACTGCAATGGGGTCCCAGGAATGGAGGGGTGGCCGCTGTGGGGCCCAAAGGAGTGGATGGGTGGCTACCGTGGGGTCCCAGGGAGGGGAGAGGTGGCCACTGTGGGGTCCTGGGGATGGTGGTGGAGCCGGGCTTGGGGATCAGCGTCCTGGCAAGAGGTAGCCAGGGCCAAAACCAGCAATGGTGCCCCGTGGCTGGGAGCCCCCCCCACGGTCCCCTGCCCCGCTCAGCCTGTGTCCCGGGACAGGGATGACGTGCCAAGCCCGTACCTCCTACACGGAGGACGAGATCCTGTGGGGGTACCGCTTCGAGCCCTGCATGTCCCTGGAGAAGGGGGCCTTCCACGTGGACTACAGCCGCTTCGAGATGACCTTCGAAGTGCAGACACCAGCGGCCAGTGCCAAGGAGCTGCAGGAGCGGCAAGAGATGGAGCTGCCCACGCTCGGCCTCTGCTGGGACCAGCTCCTGCCACCACAGCCACCGGGCACCGGGCACCGCTGGGAGGAGCTGCCGGAGCTGGGGGACACAGATTGAGCCTGCACCCGGGTCCTGCACCCACAGTGCCATAGCCCACCCCCACCCCCAGCTGTGGCATCACCCCATGGGGTTGGTCGCTCCTCCCTGAGGAGGAACAAGTAAATCAGGGGTGAGAGAAGTCTCTTAATTAAAGAAAAAAAAAAATACAAAAAAATGACTGAGCAGTTTGTGTCGTCTTTGTGCAACACGTGGCAGTGACACCCCCAGAGCCCCAGTGCTGCCCCCAGCCCTGGGGCCACCACTGTCAGGGCAGGGAACCTTTGGAGTGGGTATGGGGAGGTCCCGGAGATGCTGGGAGGGCTGAAGCTCCTCTGCTGTGAGGACAGGCTGAGAGTTGGGGGGTTCAGCCTGGAGAAGAGAAGGTTCCAGGGAAACCTTTAAAGTCCCTTCCAGTCCCTAAAGGGGCTCCAGCAAAGCAGAGGGGGACACCTCTTGATGAGGGAGGAGAGCCGTAGGATGAGGGGGAAGGGTTTGACACTGAAANGCCCCGCAGCGCTGACTGACATCTGCCGACCGTCCCGCCCCTTGGCATGACGGGAAGTGTAGTTCTATTGACACCCCCCCCACACACACCCAGCCCCACACGTTGTCCTAGAGAC
>VXBJ01000377.1:127503-142109 GCA_013400055.1 Nycticryphes semicollaris
GGAGAGCTGGGCAGAGAGGAACCTGATGGAAATCAACCAGGGCAAGTGTGGGGTCCTGCTCCTGGGGAGGAATCACCCCCTGCACCAGGACAGGTTGGGGGTGACCTGCTGGAGAGCAGCTCTGAGGGAAAATACTCGGGAATCCTGGTGGACAAGAGGATGACCATGAGCCAGAAATGGGCCCTTGTGGCATCCTGGGGGCTTCAGAAAGAGTGTGACCGGCAGGTCAAGGGAGGTCAGCTGCCCCCTGGGTGAGGCCTCATCTGGAGCACTGGGACCAGTTCTGGGCTCCCCAGTTCAAGAAGGACAAGGAACTGCTGGAGAGGACATGGCAGAGGACCACAAGGATGATGAGGGGCTTGGAGCATCGCTCTTAGGAGGAAAGGCTGAGGGACTTGGGGCTTTTTAGTCTGGAGAAGACTGATCAACACCTATAAAGACTTAAAGGGAGTGGTGTTAAGAGGAAGGGGAGGGGGGGAGGGGTGTCAGTCTTTTTTCAGTGGTGACCAGTGAGTGGACAAGAGGAAATGGGCACAAATTTGTACATAAGAAGTTCCACCTCCACATGAGGGGAAACTTCTTCACTCTCTGACTCTGGAGACATTCAAANTGGGTGGGAGGGATTTTTCCTTAGTAAAAAAATTCCACGTTTTTTGCTATCATTATGCAAATACAAGGAGGTGTTACGAAAATTCAAATTAACAAATATGAATATGCATTACGTAATTTGCATATATTTGTATATTATACATATTGATAATTACATTTACATATAATTAATATTTAAGTAGCTGTCGTTCCTCCGGCTTTCCCGGCCCAGTCCCGTTGCTCGGGCATCGGACACCCCGCTGCGTGGTGGTTGGTGTGGGGGGTGTCTCGGTGTCCCCGCGTCCCTCTGTCCGCCCCGTGTCAGGCCCCTCCGCGCCGCCAGGGGGCGCGGCCGCCCCGTCTCTCTGCACTGAAGAGCGGCGCCTTCCGGCGCGTGGCGATGACGCATCTCCGGCGCGCCGCGGGGCCGCGGGCGGTGGCGAGCGCGGCGGGTCCTGTCCCGCTCCCGGTGCTCCCCTTCCCTCCCCGCCCATGGCGCGGCGCTGAGGGGCCATGACCGACCAGGAGAACAACAACAGCATCTCCGGCAACCCCTTCGCCGCGCTCTTCGGCTCCCTCGCCGACGCCAAGCACTTCGCCGCCGGGCAGCAGCACCGCCGGCGGCCGCCCGCAGGTGAGAGGGCGGCGGGGCCTGCCGCCTCCCCGCGCTCCCCTGCCGCCGTCTGCGCGGCGCTGAGCCCCTGTGCCCCCCGCAGGCGAGGAGCCGGCGGGCGGGCAGGATGACTCGGACAACAGCGTCTCGGAGAGCCTGGACGAGTGCGAGTACTCGGCGGCGGAGATCAGCCGCGCCTTCCGCTCGCAGCGAGAGATCTGCCAGCAGCTCAACACCAACCACATGATCCAGCGCATCTTTCTCATCACCCTCGACAACAGTGAGCGGGGCGCGGGGGGGCGGTCACACGTCCCGGGGGCCGGGGATCGCTGCTGCTCACGGCCGTGGGGTTGGGGGAAGGACGGCTTTGACAACCCGGCTGTGGGGAGTCTGTGGTTCCTGGTGTTCAGCGCCGGCCTCTTACAGGTTCCCTGGCTCAGAGGAAGTTTCTGGGAGAAATAACGGGGTTCTGATGCACTCACGATGCTCTTAGGAGTCACTAAAGGCTGTGGGGCTGCAGACGGGGCTGTCTGGTTCCAGAGCTGCTCTGAGCACGGTCTCAGTGCTGGTGGGGCCAAAGGGGATAGGAAAGGGACAGCCAGAATCACGGGGAAGGGCTGAAAGAAGGTTCCTGGTAATGACCTCCAGCTACATCAAGCTGTGATTGTTAAAAGCAGATCTCTCCTGTAAAAGCCCTTTTTCCTCATAAATTGTAATGGGACACAGGAATTGCCTGGGACCCCCCCAAACTGCCCCACACGCTGCCCCGGGATGTCCCCAGAGGGGCCCTGGGCCCCCCTGAGTAGAAGAGGAACGCTGGGAGGCGGGGAGGCAGCCTGGCCCACCAGTTCCACCAATACATTCTCTGTGGGTTTGGGCAAAACTGGGCTGTTCCCAGGCGATCCCAGCATGAAGAGTGGGAATGGGATCCCAGCACGCTGTGTCTACCTGGAGGAGCTGGCGGCCGAGCTGGAGGAGCAGGACTGGCTGGACATGGACAACGTGGAGCAGGTAAGGGCTCCTGGGGACGGGATTTATTCCTTGCAGAGTACTGGGGACACTCTCTGTTCCCCAGAGCCCAGCCTGGGGCTGCTGCCACTGGAAACAGCCTTGTGGGATTTTGGGGTAGAAAAGGGCCAGAAAGTGCTGCTGGGGGCCCTGACTCCTCCCAGGGTCTGCGGGGGTTTGGGCTAGGGCCGGGAGGGGAATAAACGTGCCCTGGATGGGGCATGGGGGGCAGGTGCTGCTGGTGGGGGGGACAGTGAGCTGTCTCTTGCCCCATTGAGCACAGTGATGGGTGCTCATGCACATGCTCAGCTGCACCTGCAGCAGCGGCTCCGGGTGGGTTCCCTGTGGACAGTGGCTCTTTTGGGGCTGCTGTGGCTCTCGGAGGGCACAGAAGCTGTTCAGACTGAGGGCCCTGGGTTGGTGCTCTGTTATGGGGACACAGAGAGACCTTCCCAGCAGAAACAGTTCAGCCTGTGGTGACCCGGGGCTGCTTTTCCCGGGGGGCCTGTCCCTCTGCGGGGCTGTTTCCCGCTGTCCCTGCCCCAGGCCCTGTTCACCCGTTTGCTGCTGCCGGAGCCAGGCAACCACCTCATCCACATGACACCCGGCAGCACCCAGAACCTCTCGGCTGACCGGGACGCCGGGGAGAGGCAGATCTTGCGCTACCTCTATGCCTGCTTCCAGAGGGCTAAGGAAGAGGTGGGAGCACTTCTGGGGGAAGGCAGGAGCTTAATTGCCCCTATTTATGCACTGAGCTGGGGGTTTTGGGGCCGGAAGCGTCCGCCGCGCCCCAGCCCTTTCTCCTCCTCCCGGTGCAGATCACCAAGGTGCCAGAGAACCTGCTGCCCTTCGCCGTGCGCTGCCGCAACCTGACGGTGTCCAACGCCCGCACTGTCCTCCTCACCCCCGAGATCTACGTCAACCAGAATGTCTACGAGCAGCTGGTGGAGCTGATGCTGGAGGCACTGAGAGGGGGGCGTAAGTGCAGGGGGTGGGGACACACCCCACTATCTTCGTGCTGCGTTAAAGCTTGTGGGAAGAATGTTCTGGCTTGTTGCCACAAGCAGGGGTCATGTTAGGTCATGGTGAGCGCTGTTGGTAAGGGCTTCCCTCCCTTTGTCAGACTTTGAGGAGGTGACGGAGTTCCTGGAGGAGGTGATAGAGGCTTTGATAGCGGACGAGGAGGTGCGGACCTTTGGGGAGGTGATGGTTCCCGTGTTTGACATCCTGCTGGGCCGAGTGAAGGACCTGGAGCTCTGCCAGATGCTGCTCTACTCCTACCTCGACGTGCTGCTCTACTTCACCCGGCAGAAGGACACAGCCAAGGTGGGTGCCCCCGCTGCCCTGCAGACCCTCACAGGGGACCTTTGTGGGGCCTGATAGGCTGTGGTCAGAGCCAGGAGTTCGTCATGACAGCAGTGACACTCCCTGGGGGTACCCTTCCCTGTCACCTCTTCTCTGATAATCTGTCCCAAACCCCTTGGCTGTGGTTTTTTCTGGGATCTTATGGAGCCCTCGCTGTGTCCCACTGTGTCCTACAGGTTTTTGCCAGCTACATCCAGCCCAAGGACCCCAGCAACGGGCAGATGTACCAGAAGACCTTGCTGGGCACCGTGCTGAACATCTCCTGCTTGCTGAAGACCCCCGGGGTGGTGGAGAACCACAGCTACTTTCTGAACCCAGCCCGATCCAGCCCCCAAGAGATCAAGGTGCAGGAATCCAACATCCACCAGGTGGGCTGCAGTGTCAGGGTCCTGCTTCCCCCTACTTTGGTGGTCTCTGCTTGCTCCAGGGCTGAAGCTGGGATTCTGGGGGCTCGGGTTCCATTGCTGGCTCATTAATGACCCAGGTTGTGCCTCAGGAGGCTCCAGCCCTGTAGGATTTTGGATTTCTGGGATTCTTTGGCTGTGACAGTGGGAGGTTTCCTCCCCTGTCCCCAGCCTGTTGGAGCCCAAGTCTATGTTGGGCAGTGTTCTATCACTGGAGCTGCCTGAGCATTGGGAAGGAGCAAGGTGGGACAGACCCTGGCACCATACCCTGAGGGAAATCCCCCTTAGGTGTTGTACCTGCCAGGAAATCCCTGCCTTGTAATTAAAGGGCTAATTGGCTCCCTGGCAGAGAGGGCAACAGGGCAGGTTCTCTCTCCCAGTGACAGTAAATCCCTTCCGTAGCTGCGGGGTTCCTGTAGGTGAGGAGAGGGGCAGGATGTAACCACAGGAATGGACTTGAGGGTGGAATCAGGCACAGACAGGGCTCCCCCAGTCCTTTCAGGGTTGTCATTGCTGCCAAAAACGTGTCTCGGGTTTTGGGGGTTTCCCCCCTTAGGAACAGCCTGGTCTCAAATGTGCTTTGGGTGAGGCGCTGAGAGTTCTTTGCTGCCAGCTCAGGGCTTTGAAGAGGGGTGGGTGTGGGCATCCTGGGTGATTTGCCAGGATGGGAGAGGCAAAGGAGTGATCCCACCACCAACTCTTATTACCCATGACAGTTCATGGCCCAGTTCCATGAGAAGATCTACCAGCTGCTGAAGAACCTGCTGCAGTTGTCTCCTGAGACGAAGCACCGTCTCCTCTCCTGGCTGGGAAACTGCCTTCATGCCAACGCCGGCCGCACCAAGATCTGGGCCAACCAGATGCCTGAGATCTTCTTCCAGATGTTCGCCTCCGATGCCCTCTTCCTCGCGCTGGGGGCTGCGCTGCTGCGGCTCTGCCAGCCCTTCTGCAAGCCTGGCTCCCCGCGGCTTCTCACCTTCAACCCCACCTACTGCGCCCTCAAGGAGCTCAATGAGGAGGAGAGGAGGAGCAAGAACGTGCACATGAAAGGTACGTCCAGCCCTGAAGGGCACAAGAAAGGGGTCTACCGGGGTCTTCATCCCTCCTGTAGTGCCCCCTCCATGTCTGCCAGCTAGGGAGAGCCAGAGGAACCGAAGAGGAGCAAGGGAGAGCTGAAAACAAACAAAATGCTGGTGTCACCAGCGGGTGTTGTGTGCCTTCAGGGGGTCCCTTGAGAGCCCTCTCCCCCAGAGTGGGACTGACGTGTGACGGAGCTGCTTCTCCCTCCAGGTTTGGAGAAGGAGACATGTTTGATCCCCGCTGTGAGCGAGCAGGAGCCGGAGTTTGCAAACAGCTACAACTTGGTGACAGAAAACCTGGTCCTCACGCAGTACACGCTGCACTTAGGGTTCCACAGGTACTGGCTGCTCTGTGTGTCTGGGCTGAGACGGTGTGTGGGGTCAGTACCAAGATAAATAACAACATGAATCACACGAGAGCTCCTGGTGCTGTGTGCTGCCTGTGCACGGCCACACAAACACTCAGCAAATACCCAGAACACAGAGCAGGGAGTTTCTCTGTGTTTTTGCTGAGGTGTGAGCCTCAGGCCGACTGTTATGGAAAGAAACGTCCCACGGTGCTTGTAGTCACCGCTCGCAGTCCCAGAGGCATCACGTTACTCATAGAAACATAAGAGCCAGGTATCTGTGGGGCACTTGGTTCCCCCCATCTCCTTGGGGAACCAGCTGCTGGCGTCTCTTGTTTCTCCTGGGGGGCAGAGCCACTGCCCAGGGGTCCCTGCAGTGCCCTGACCCACAGGTTCTACCTGCAGCAGAAGCAGGAGGTGGCTGTTCTGGGCACCAGAACACACTGTTTTTTCTCAGGAAACTGTTTCCTGGAGACTGTGAGGTCACTGCTGCCCCATCTGCTTCAGTCTCTAAAGATAGAAATAGGGGAGACAGTTGTGTAGTGGGCAGTTGCTGGGAGATTGGAGATGCCACCTGGCAGCTGTCTCTGATGCTGGCCACATCCCACGCCGTGGTAGCCCGAGGGGGCTTGTGGCTGCATCGGCTTCTTGTCCATGCCCTTGCTGACAGTTTTGACATGGTCGCTGGTTTATGGGCCACTCTGCAGAGGCTGTGGCTCCTCAGTGTGGCCTGGTGTTTGCCCAAGCCCTGGCTCCTGTCTGTCTAAAGACTTCCTATTGCTTGTCCCTAGGCCTGTTAATTGCAGGGAAGGGCTGGGGCTTGCTGCACAGAGTGGTCTCTCAACAGAGGATAAAAGCTTTGGTCGCTCAGGCACTCTGTGAAAAGGTACAAACCTCTCCCATCATCTTCTCCTCCTCCTTTCCCTGACAGGCTGCACGACCAGATGGTGAAGATAAACCAAAGCCTTCACCGCTTGCAAGTGGCGTGGCGAGAGGCCCAACAGAGCTCCAGCCCAGCTGCTGAGGGGCTGCGGGAGCAGTTTGAGCGCCTGATGACCATCTATCTCTCCACCAAGACGGCCATGACAGAGCCCCAGATGCTGCAGCACTGCCTGAACCTGCAGGTCTCCATGGCGGTGCTGCTGGTCCAGCTGGCCATGGGCAACCGTGGCACTGAGCCCCTGGAACTCACCTTCCCCCTGCCCCGAGTGGAAAACAGCGCCTTGGCCTACGTGCCAGGTGAGCTCATCCTGCTGGTGGTCCATCTGTCTGTCTCTATCTGTCTGTCTGTTTATCCATGTCCCCTAAGCTGCTCAATGACGCTGCAGTTAGAGCAGTCCCACCTTGTCACCTGGCACCTGGGTTTCCCCTTTCCCTGAGTAAAGGAGGGTCCTGGAGATTCCTCCTGTGTGGGGAGGAGGGTCAGCCCCCACCTTGGAACTGCTGGCATTGGGGTTGGGAACCATAGTAGTCCTGAGAGGCTGCTGCTGGTCTTCTGGGAGGAGCACTGGGAGACCTGTGTGAGGTAACACTTCTCTGTCCAGGGATACAACTGGTGGCATCTTTCTTGGCAGAGAATATTCCCTGTGAAGAGGTTTGCTGTAAAGTCTGGGGCTCTTTGAGGGTATTGGTCCCACTGTCAGCCAGCCTGCACGACTTCACCAAATCCCTTATGGATTTGTTCTTTTCCCCTCACACCAAATCCTCCCCATGGTTTCCATTGGTGGGAGACTGTCTTCCCTGGAGCCCTTTTGTTTAATGGTGTGAGATCAGCTGGTGGCTGCTGCTTTTGCCCTGGGTGACTCCCAGGGAGGGGCAGTGAGCCCTGTGCATTACGAATCCCATCAGACCAGGAGTCACTCCCCACTGTGGGGCTCAGATGCACCTCTGTGCTCTCGTGGGAGTCTCAGGGCACTGCAGGAGAGCTGGTGGGGGACTGGAGAAGGGCAGGACTCAGCATGCTCCATCTCTGGCTGCAGAATTCTTTGCTGACAACCTGGGTGACTTCTTCATTTTCTTGCGGCGTTTCGCTGATGACATCCTGGAGAGCTGCGCCGACTCCCTGGAGCACGTCCTGCACTTCATCACCGTCTTCATGGGCGACGTTGAGAGGTGCGGGTGGCCCTGTGGGGGGCCTGGGATTGCAGGGAGCATGTGTGGGGCTTGCCGGGGTGTTTGGGGTGCAGGTCAGACATCAGTGAGTGGTCAGTCCCTTGGGAAACCCTGAATCCTGCCTGCAGGGGCACAGTGGGCAAAGCCCTGCCTGAGGGGACAGGGTTCACACAAGGTACAGGGGGTTCAGTGTCCGAACACCTGGTTGGTGGCACCAGGCAGAGCCTCCTCAACAGAAGCTGCTTGGGCAGATGCTGAAGGAGGCACCTGGGGGGGGATGTGTTTGAGGTGTCTCTGAGCTCCAGCGGGGCATGAGAGAGAACAGAGGAGTTATTCCTGATAAGACATGGCCACGTACATTACGTTCCTCCTCTTTGTTTACACACACGTGTGTAAATACAGTGATATGATGGGGGAGGCAGAGCAGATGGAGGTTTCTCTTGGCAGCAGCTCTCGCTGGCCCTGGCAGACGGGGCTGTGGCTCTCTCCTGGCAGTGCCATGACAGCTGGCGGGGGCTTTGGCTCCCGCAGCCCATGGAGCATGTCCCTGCTGCCATCCCAAGTTCCTTTTCTCCCTGCAGGATGAAGAACCCCCACCTCCGAGCCAAGCTAGCAGAGGTGCTGGAGGCCGTGATGCCTCACTTAGACCAGGCCCAGAACCCCCTGGTCTCTAGTGTGTTCCACCGCAAGCGCGTCTTCTGCTCCTACCAGCACGCGGCCCAGCTTGCCGAGGCCCTCATCAGAGTCTTTGTGGATATCGAGTTCACCGGTAAGCACGCCAGGGGACAGGGTGTTTTCCGCCTGGAACATCTCCTGGGGGACATCTCTAGGGTGTGAAGTTTGTTGGTGGAAACAGAGGACCCCATTTGTGCTCTGCTGGGCTGTTTCAGACTGTGCCAGCCCGGCCTCTGTCTCTTCAGACTCCTGCTTCATGCAGAGTCCAGAAAGGAAAACACCAGAGCTTGGGCTCGTCACCTTCTTAGGAGTCCCCTCCTACTGTGGGACCTGTGACACTGCTCTGAGATCAGTGACAGGTCTCACCAGCTGTAGGGAGCAGGGGTTTAGTTCAGACACTGTGAGAAGGGATTAATGACCCCCATCACTGCTGCTCCCCTGAATGGCTCTCGCTCTGCCCCATGTCCAGGTGACCCCCACCAGTTTGAGCAGAAGTTTAACTACCGCCGCCCCATGTACCCCATCCTGAGGTACATGTGGGGCACTGACTCCTACCGCCACAGCATCAAGGTGAGTCACACATATAGGTGTATATAAGCATCAGAGCACACGTATAACTACGTGTGTGGCTCTGTGTCCAGCCAAGCCCCGGCCTGAGCCACCCCCTCACTCCCGCAGGCCCTGGCTGACTACGCCTCAGAGAACCTGGAGGCCATGAACCCCCCGCTCTTCCTGCGCTTCCTCAACCTGCTGATGAACGATGCCATTTTCCTGCTGGATGAGGCCATTCAGGTGGGGCTGGGGCAGCGCTGGGGCCTGTCTGTTGCTGCTCTGGGTGCGTTCGGGCCCCAAACAGCCTCTGGGGGTTTCCTTTATCAAGTGTGTTTATATTTTATCCTTGGCACACTGGCCTTTCCACCAGTTTTTTACCCCAACTCAGGCCTTTGCCTCCAGGCAGTTTTGTGGGTTCACTGGGCGAGAGCCAGGTGACCTCCTGTCCCTGGTGCTCGGTGACTGTCTCTCTGCACCTTTCAGAGATGCCTTTTGCTGGTAGAAAGGGTGTTTTGGGGGGAGCTTTTACCCACCATAGAACTGCTTGTCTGGAGGTCGGTGGATGAGATGGGCGATGTGGGTATTGCCTACCTGGTTTTGAAGGTTTGTGAATGTTTGGGTGTAAAGAGATGGTCTGTGTTGTGTGAAATGCATGGTTCTGGTTCTGAGTGGCCTTGTTGAGGTGGCCTTTGGCCTTTTGTGCCCCAAAAGTGGCCTCTGATGGCCCAGAACGGGGCTGAGCGGGTTTGGGTGGCCGTGGCTGCTGCCCCCTGCCCACACTCCCCGAGGCCTGTCTCTACAGTACCTCAGCAAGATCAAGGTGCAGCAGATCGAGAAGGACCGTGGGGAGTGGGATGGGCTGTCTCCAGAGGCGCGCCGGGAGAAGGAGTCTAGTCTGCAGATGTTTGGGCAGCTGGCCCGCTTCCACAACATCATGTCCAACGAGACCATTGGCACACTGGCCTTCCTCACCTCGGGTAGGACTCGGGGGTGGCCCCGGCGGGATCTGGGGGTGCTGGGAAAGCCATGAGGAGGCTGCTGTGGGAGCTGCTGACTTCTCTGGCAGAGATCAAGTCGCTGTTTGTGCACCCCTTCCTGGCCGAGCGCATCATCTCTATGCTCAACTACTTCCTGCAACACCTGGTGGGCCCCAAAATGGGTGCCCTGAAAGTGAAGGATTTCAGCGAGTTTGACTTCAAGCCGCAGCAGCTGGTGTCCGACATCTGCACCATCTACCTAAACCTGGGGTGAGTGATGGGGGACAGCGGGGTCTGGGTTGGGAGCCACGGGGTCCACCCTGGGGACCTAATGCCTGGGAATTCTTAACCCTTGGCTCTCTCCCCACCCTTGGTGCAGGGACGAGGAGAACTTCTGTGCCACAGTGCCCAAGGACGGCCGCTCCTACTCCCCCATGCTCTTTGCCCAGACGGTCCGGGTCCTGAAGAAGATCAACAAGCCCGGCAACATGATCGTGTCCTTCAGCAACCTGGCTGAGAGGATCAAGGTGAGAACCCGAGCTGGTTCCTGGGCTCCTTTTTTCATGTTTGCTAGGGAACCAGAGTCCTGGGAGTAGGGGCTCCGGTGGGGCAGCTGGGAGGGCTCTAGTGCAGACCTATCTGTAGGTGCTTCATCTCCCAATTGGGAGCACACCCTGCTTGAGAGCAGGGGGAGCCCCAATCTCTACAAGCAGCCTCTGCTCCCCAGTCTCTGGCAGACCGGCAGCAGCAGGAGGAGGAGACGTATGCGGACGCCTGCGATGAGTTCCTGGATCCCATCATGAGCACCCTGATGTCAGACCCAGTCATCCTGCCCTCCTCCCGTGTCACTGTTGACCGGTCCACTATTGCCCGGCACCTCCTCAGGTGTGTGCCTCCTGCCTCCATGCTTCTGGGGATGTGTTTTGCTTATCCCTGACTCCCCCTGCCCCCCCTTCCTCTGTTTTACTTCCAGTACCAGGACCCTCCCAATAATCCCCTTGCGGCTTTGTCTTCCAGTGACCAGACAGACCCTTTCAACCGGAGCCCCCTCACTATGGACCAGATCAGACCCAACACAGAGCTGAAGGAGAAGATCCAGCGGTGGCTGGCGGAGAGGAAGCAGCAGAAGGAGGAGCTGGAGGAGAGGCTGAGCTGAGACCTGGGGTCGCACCACCAGCCCACGAAAGGCCTGGCCGTGGCTGTGCAATACCCCACCTACACCCTGCCTGCCTTCCGCATTGCCACTGCCTCTGGGGTGTCCCCTAGACTCTTTCTCACACCCCTTCTTCCATCTTCTCCTTCTAAGACTTGTTCTTTCATACTCAGACTTTTCACTCTCTACAGCTTTGGGCCTCAGGGACAGGCTGCAGCCCGGCACCCCAGCCATCTCTTACTTGTGCTCTTTTCCAGCGACACCAAAAATCTCCCTCTGCTGTGTGGCCATGTTTCACCCCTGTACCTGTGCCTCCCGCTCCCGGGTGCTGCCTCCCCAGCTGCCATGGGGGCAAGATGGGCAGGGACAGGGCAGCCATGCCAACCTGTGCGTGCTGGGTGTGTAGCAGGGTCTGATTTCCCAAACGACGACTGGGAACGGAGGGGGCCTTGGAAATTAAATACAGATGATCTTATGGCTGGCGTGAGGCTCTGGCAGAACGGGGAGAGAAAGTCCTTTGCTCGGCGATGGCAGCGGCGGGTTTCGAACCCGTGACTGCTGCGGCGCGCCCCGCCCGGGGTCCTGGCTGCGGGCTGCCCGCGGCAGACGCCTGTTGGGGCGGGGCGCGGGCGGGGCGCGGGCAGCCGCGGCGGCGGGGTCCTGGCGGCGGCGGGGTGACATTGTGGGTGCCGGCAGCATGGCGCAGGGGCTGGCGCAGCGCCTGGCTACCCGCGGGCCGCAGCTTCTAAGCGGTGAGCACCGGGACGGGGAGCGGGGCTGCACGGGGAGGGGTGAGGGAAGGATGGGGAGCGGGGCGGGAGTTCGGGGCCGTGGGCTTTGCCGGTGGGGAACCGCCCGTGCCTCTCCCGCAGCCGCCCTGGCTTACTCGAAGCCGCGCCTGGCCACATTCTGGTACTACGCCAAGGTGGAGCTGGCCCCGCCGACCCCCGCCGAGATCCCGCGGGCCGTGGACAGCATGAAGGCCATGGTCAGGGCCTTCCAGACCGGCCGCCTGGCCCAGCTCACCGTCAAGGTAAGGGCAGGACGGGCCCCGGCCCCGGACGGGCCCCGGACGGGCCCCAGGTGCCCAACCGGTTGCCTTTTTCCCCTGGCAGGAGGCGCTGAGAAACGGGCTGGTGGCCACCGAGGTGCTGATGTGGTTTTACATCGGAGAGATCATCGGCAAACGTGGTATCATCGGGTACAACGTCTGAAGATGCTCCCCGTCCCCGCGGTCCCCCCCTCCCTGTAACGGCGAGTGACAATAAAGCCGGGAATCGGTGCCGAGCTCTCCGTGGTCTTTTGTGGCTGAGGGGGCAGTGCTCAGTCCCTGGGGAACTGCGCTGGGGAAGGCCCAGGAGCCCCAGTTCTGAGCGTAGACGCTTCCATTGGTTCCCAGCTGTGTTTCACGTTGGCTGGTGGGAATTGGGGGTAAGGCTGGTGCTGGGCTAGAGCTGGCTGGAGCTATTGGCCCGGGCATGTACCAGAGGGTGGGCAGCACTCTCCCCCTGGGTCCAGTGGCCAGGGACACAGTGGCTGTAGGGGCGAGCAGAGCTGTGCTGTATCTGCTCTTTCAGTTCTGTGGTGGTTGGAAATGCCCAGCTTTGGTGCATTCCCCACCCATCTCTGCAGAACAGAAGGCAAAACCTGGGACTCTCAGCCAGGCCCTGCTGGGGGGTTGGGAAATGCTGTCTCCAGGGCCTCTCTCTAGTAGCTGGTTCTGCCAGGGTGGGACTAAACTGTGGATATTGTCTCAGAAGAGGGGTCCTGGTCCCATTGCTTCTTGTGGGGACTGTCATGATACCAGCTGTGCCCCTGGTCCTTGCCTTCGGCTCCCCAGCCTCCAGCCCCCAGCATGGCTGTGCTGGTGCCCCGGGACCATCACTCTTCTCCTGATGGCAGATCCCACCTCCTCAGCCTGGTGAGAAGCTCCTGGGACACCTGATGACACCCCGTGAGCACAGGTGAGCACATACAGCTTCCGATTTGGTAGCAAGAGGGTGGGGGCAGCAACAATGGAAAATGTTTCTGTTAAAAAGGAGGATTGCTGGCCGTGCAAGCGCTCACCTGGTCTCTCCTAAGACATAGATAAGGAAACTGAGGGTAAAAGGTCCCTTGGGGCGTCTGACAGGAGCAGCTCTGCTGCTCTTGAGGTGGGGCAGATGCTTCCATCGATGCCTGAGGGCTTGGCTGTCTCTCCTGCCCCTCTGGGGAGGTGATGCTCTCTCACAAAGGACTGGAGCCCAGTGAGATTGAATGGTGGCCTCGTACACAGCTCCGCCGTGGGAGCTCATGGCTTCTGCCTGCACAGACCTGTGGCCCAACAGATGGGTACCGCTGTGAGGAACCAGCTGGGTTCCTTGGGGACAGACAGGCGGAGGGGTCACATGTAGGGTTTGAGGCAGGATCCTTTCCATGTTCCCCCTGCCCCCTGGAGCCTTCCTGAGGAGCTGTCCCAGCTCTGCCCTGAAGCAGAGCCCCAGCAACATGTCAGAGTTGGGGGGAAAGGGGCAGAAGCGGCATCTGCAAACCCCCACCCCACCCCCAGCCCTTAGGAGCTTCTCCCTCCTCTTTAGCATCGCAGATGCTGTTGGGCTGGCTCTGTTGGGGGCAAAGGGCCTTTCCCTCCTCGGTCACTCCCTCCCTCAGGGCGATGAGCTTAGCAGGAACCGGGAACTCCACATTCCCCGTCAGAGGGTTTTGGGGACGCTGGTGGTGGCAGTGCAGTTTCTGTCACTCGGGGGCTGCACTTGTTGGATGTTAACCCCCTTCTTGCTGTGCCGCACAAGATGGAGGCGAGCCTGCGCTGCTGCGCCGGCACCGGAGGGAGCAGCCGCCGGAGTGCCACCGCCACGACCTTCCTGCCGCCGCGGGCACCTGCCGGGACGCCGACCCGGCCCAGGAGGCAAGCGGGGCGAGGGGGCCGCGGCGGGGGCGGGCTGACGCCATCGGCCCTCGGTACCTGGGCGCTGCCTCCCCTTCGCTGATTCCTTCCCCCGGGAGCCAGGCCGCGGGGCAGGCCCTGAGCTCCGCACGATCACGGGGGACGGGCGGCCGCGGCTGAGGGGTGCGGGGGGGTCCCCGGGCGGTCTGTCAGGGCTAAGGGGCCCTGTCAGGCCGGGGCCGCCCTCCCGCCTGCCCGCCGGCCCTGCACCCTGTATGCGGCCCGGCGCTATGCAGGGGGCTGAGGGGCAGCATATTGCCGTATGCGCGATCCCGGGCCCTGGCGGCTGGCGCCCCAGCTCGGCATCCCCGCTGCAGTTATGATGACTGCTGGCGAGGGGTTTATGTGGCAGCCAGGTTCTGGGGCCCGCCCGCCCGCGGCCCCGCGCCTGCACGGCTCTCTGAGTTATGAGGGAGGGCGGCAGAGGGAAGCTGCGCTATCCAGGGCGGCGGGCCGCGCTTGAGCTTGGACCCGGGACTCTGTATATCGCCCGGCGTTATGCCGGGCTAACACTCGTCGCGCATGGCTTACTCAGGTGCAGGGGCGGCGGGATGGCGGGGCCCCGCAACCTGTATAACACCCTCCCTTATGCAGGACCTCTGCTGGTCGGCGATATGCTATGCAGGGCGCGGGGCACGGCCCGGCCCCGCTCTCTGGCTCGTCGCCTCACAGTAAAGATGGCGCACAGCGGTCGGTGGCGCTTCCCTGCCCGGCCCGGCAGCGGCGGCTGGGGCCGCCGGGGACTGGGGGGGTCCCGGCTGCGGGTGCCGGCCGTGCGGAGCCTGCGGG
>VXBJ01000377.1:142543-178551 GCA_013400055.1 Nycticryphes semicollaris
TCCCGAGTTGCTTTTCTTCCTGCCTTTATATTATTTTATTATTTTGAAGCCTTCCCGAGGCAGCTGGAGTCTGACAACAGCCCACCTATTGACAGAGCAGGGAAGACATGATGGGGGTGTGTTACTTACTACGAGCTGCAGCCTCCCTCTCCCCGCTTCTTGCTCCCCAGCGCCTGCAAGCTGCGTCCTTGCGCCGGCAAGAGAATTCCCCGGGTCCTTTGTGGCAGAAATGCCTAATTTTTTTTGAAAGGCCGGTTCTCTCTCTCCTTCTCTAGGCAGGTTGTCAGCTGCAGAGAGGGTGAGCGAATCTTTGGTGTATTTTGCCCGGTTAAATACCACTTGCTTTGCTTTTCTGTTGCTGGTGATATCAGAGTTTGCTAAAGCGCACATAAAAACGCAGTTTTCTTGTGTCTTTCCGGCCGGGTGCTGGTGTTTGCTGTCGGGTGCCGTGAAGTGGAGCTCGTCAGCCACAGATGAGCTGGAGTCATTCCTGAGCTGCAGTGCTCCAGCTCCAACGGTGCCGCGGGTGGGAAAGGGGTCAGGCTTGCACGCATGGAGCTGGTCGTGGAAGCGCTTTTAGGGGTTTAAACTGGGACTGTCTGCCAGCATCCTGTTGGTCTGGTACCGGTGTCGTCTTAGCTGTGGGATACTGGTAGGTTTCTTGGTTTGCAATAGACAACGTTCAGTGGAATTTACCTGGTCCACTTGAAAGGAGTCAATCTGTGAGGAGAGCTGGTTGGGTGGTAGAGATGAGTGAGATCTGGATAACCAGGCTGAGCGCAGAGTTTAAGAGCTCCCCAAGTTCTAGTGGGGGCAGGCAAGTGGCTTTGCTTCTATGCTTTTTTTTTGTTGGTTTTGGGTTTTGTTGTTGTTGTTTTTTCTTCTAAGATGACATTAGGTTGGTTTGTGTCTTGTTTTTAATTCCAGTTGTTCTACAGTATGGTTCTGCACTTCTAAAACAGCTCTTCATGTTTTTATGGCATCTTTGCCTTACGGTGAATAGCTTGAATAGGTTCTTGGTGCTGGTGGCTGATGGAGACAGGGTCTCAAGGATGGTACTTCTTCTGTCAGTTTTCTATCTAGTCACTAAAGACTTGTGTCTAATATCGTCCCCACGTGTGGTGGCAAGTAACAATGCGTGTTCTTTACGGCTGGGTGTCTGTAGGTGAGGTTGACCTGGCTCCTTGTGGGCAGGGAAGGGGCAGAGCTGGGTGCTATTCCCACACAGCCTGTTGCCTGGGTTCTGGGGTACCATGGGGAGTGGCTGCTCTTGGTGGTTGGATTTGTTTGTCCCCTAGAGCTGTTTTTTTCTCTTTGGTGATGTTTGAGAAACCTCTGGAGGACACAGTTCTGCTGCCCATTGACCTGTTGTGTAGTGTTACAGCCCCAGCACATACCACACCGCTGGGGACCTCCTGGTGCCCCTGGGGTTCCCTGCTTTGAGCCAAGATGTTCTTCTAGAAGGGACTTCCAGAAGCCCCGTGCTCACTGGGGTGCCATGTCCTCTGAGTAACTGCCTGGTGCTTGCTCCCTTCCCTTCTTCAGGGCTGAGGGTGAACCCTGAATCAGTCACAGTCTCTGTCCAAGAGGACTTTCTGCAGCGTGAATAAACTCAGAGTTGAGGCTGTGGGTCCAAGAGCCCGTGGTGCTCAGGAAAGCTCTGTTACGGTTTTACGTACCACTTCTATTTTGCTTTCTGAGTTTTGTGGCCTCTTGGTGACACACTGCATTCCTGTGTGCACACGTGTGAGTACCTGTTGAAGTTGTGCATTACTGTCTAAATCTGATCTAACCAAAAAGCAGAAGTCCGTGACGAGTGTTAGGCTCAGTCTTTCCCTCGTCTCCTTGGTCACTTTGTGGTCTGTAGTTTAGTTTTTCACCTGCAAGGTCCTTGTCTTCTGGGGTGTCACTGCCTGCTCCCGGATTCTGGTGACTGGTGGCAGAACCTTTTGCCTCATGCTGCAGCTCAGAGTTTCACTGACTTATCTTGAAACTGGCTTTGAGGGAGCTGCTTTATGATACTTGGTTTTGTCACCACAAGCCCTGGGGGGGGGCGGGACACGATTTCTGCACAGTAAAGCTAGAACTGCTCAAAACAGTGGCGTTTGTGCTGCACATTACCCTTTCTGCTGGAGGAGAGCAGCACAGTAGCAGTAAGGGAAACAGGGGTTGTGCTTCCTCCACTTGTGATGTCGATGTTTGGTGTAGAAGAAGCTGGCACAGAGCTGCTAAATATCTGCTGTGTCTGTCAGTTCTGTGTGTCCCCCCCCAGCCCCCCAGGAGTTCAGCTAAAGCTTTGGGGCACAAAAGTTGGGAGCGTAGTGAGCACACGCTGACAGTTTGCTCCATAAATCTGCCTCAGCCTGAAACAAGTTGCAGAAACTGTCGTTTGGGAATGGAACGTGGCGGTGATGGCGGTGTCTCTCGCAATCACACACGGCTCGTCCTTCTTTACGAGGTACCCGTTAGCGGCTGGGCTGCGCGTCGCTGGCCGCCTTGTTTTGAAGCGGAGCTGGCTCCATGTGCTGGGAGGAAGGAGTGGCTTCCCCACCACCGCCCCCGGCACGCCTCAGCTGGGAGTGCAGATCCCGCTCTCCTCCACCGGCCTCAAAGCTCTGGCTGCCTGAAAACTGTCCCTCCCAGTGCCCTCTTGGGGGGGTGTCTCTGTGAATCTATTCCAGGGTTTTCTCTGCGAGGTGCGGAGCCTGTGCTGGGGGCACGGTTCCTGCAGGTGCCTGTGGATGGAGCTGCTCGAGGCAGTGATGTAGCACAAGGGGGACACGGTGAAGGCGGTTGAGATCCTGGCCCCAGAGATGAGGAGGTTCCTTCACACCTTTGGTCCTTTCCTGAGAATTGTCAGAATTGTCAGAAGCGTGTGTTTTAACGGCGCTGATGAGTTCCCATGTCTGCCATTTGGTCAGTCAGTGTTACATGGAACTGGAAGGTGTCAGCAGAGTGGGTTTGTGTGGCTCTTTGGCAGAGAGGACATGGGGTTCCTCACCAGGAGCTGTTGCAGATGCAGATAGAGGTGCTGTCCTCACCCTGATGGCAATGGGTAGGCTGGGCAGTTTCGGAAGCAGCAGCGTTGCACTGACCAGCATGATCCAGGGACTTTTCACCGTTCCCCTTCCTCCAGCTGGAGAACTGCTGGGACAGACCTTGTAGTGACACCTCACTGCTGCTGTGCTGTCACCAAGGCGCTGAGCTGCAGGTTTCACTGTGCCACACTCAGAGGAAACCAGGGAAGAGACCAGGTCACTGTTTGAGTCAGTACCCCATCCTCCACCTCTCCTGCCTTCCCAGGGTGTCCCTGTTGGGGCTGCCTCCTCTCAACCTGCTCATGGGATGGTGCTGGTTGGTTCCACAGGCTCCCATGGCACTTTTCTCCCCAGCCACACGCGAGGGGACACGCTGCCCACAGGTTTCCCTGCTGCAGTGCCAGCGCTTGCTGCCCGCACCAGTGGTGGGCAGCAAGAGTTAAATGGGAAAAGGCACTACCTCGTGTGAAACAAAGCTGGGAGAAAGAGGCGTTTTGTCCAGGTTTCAGCTGGGTTTGGTTTCAGGGGACACAAATGTGGGTGACCTGTCCTCAGAGGGAGTGCTCCCACAGAGGCATGTTGTTTCGCTGGTCCAGGTCACAAACCAGCAAAAGTTTGCCACTCCAGTGGGGTCGTCTTCTCTTCTTGACCAGCCCTGTATCTCCTGAGGGAACTATATGTGGCATTCACTGGAAGGAGTCCCCATTGCCTCCAGTCTCTCGCCAGGTCCAGGCTGTTTTGTGGTGAGGTGCTGATGCAGGACAGGTTGGGAGTCAGTGGTGAGATGCTGTGTCTCGTGCCTCTCTCCGGCTTTGGTGGCGGCTGGGCATGGCTTTGGTAAGGAGCGTGTGTCCTTGTAAACTACTCAGATGTGATGCTTTTCTGGCAATTGAATCCTCTCAGCTCAGAGGCCACACAACGGAAGCCTCTGGGCTTTTGAGTCCCCTCCGTGCCATCTTGTGCATCAACAGCAGATGAATTCTTAGTCCTGGAGGTAGAGGGATGCCACAGAATTCCCACGGAGAAGTGAGCTGTTCCCCCAGCCAAGCTACCAGTGACTGTAATAACACTCCCGTGCTTTGCTGGGTGGTGTGTGTTCTTTGGGAGTGAGAGATGAGTTTGCCACCGCTATAGGTTTGTTTAAGGCGTGGATAGAACAGCGCTGGAGCACGGCCTGTGTGTGCAGGAGGGTCTGGAGCTCTGCACCCGCTGTTGGGCTGCTTTGGGCAGCTCTGTTAGTTGTATCTCCTTCTATTTACCAACACGCTCTGGAATTCCTTCCTCTCCTTGGTTGTCCCAGCCCAGCTGAAGCCTTGTGTTCCAAACATCTATTATGGGACTGGGGGAGAGAGATTTCAGTTGCCAGGAGCAGTTTGTTGCTGGTGGTCTCTTAGCCATGGTGCAGGAGCTTTAGGCCAGCTTTCCCCTTGCCAGGCACAAGCTGCCTCTTCCTCAGTACTGGTTTGGCTGACCCTTCCTCAGAGGATGGCATTGAAGCTCCTTGTGACCAGAATGAGACTGTTCCAGGTGCTCTGAAAAGCCTCCCTCCTTGTTCAGAGGGGAAATTGTTAAATCAGAGCTTCTCATCCTGGATGGAGCTGGGACTTCATGGGACTGACTGTGTGGTGGGGGTGGGCCACTGCTGTATGTTAGTCACCTCTTTCACTCTTGGTTTGGCCAAATAGCAAGAGACTGGCTGTTTCGTTGCCTCCTAACACTGGATATTCCCATTTTCCTTATAGCAAGCCTGATCTGCATGCTCAGTAATGGTGTTGGAACAGGCATTCTCAGTGCTGGAGCCCCGTACAGAGCAGCTTGTTATCCCGGGGACAGTGCAAGTCACAGCCCCCATCAGGGTTGTGTTGTGGTGGCTGGGTCCAGCTGCACCCCCCGCGGGGCTCTGTCTGCCCTCTGCTCTAAGGGCTGTTCTGTGCTCTCAGGACATGCTGTGAGGATCAGTGCTGTCTCCAGGGAAGCCCCAGCAGGGTCTGCATCACCCCCATTGGAGCTTCTGTCTAACGAGAGGCTGAAGGGACAAGCGGACCCTCTGTCGGTTGGTACATGACAGTAACCCCAAGAGCTCTGCCGCTTCTTAGTGATGCCGCGTCCAGGGACTCGCTTGGGAAGCATCTCCCTCATCTCTCAACAGGAGCTCAGAGCAGGCCCAGTGTTACCTCAGGGCTGCCCATTGCCACCCCCGAGGATGGTTCCTGCGCTGCAAGAGGAGTCTGATGGATGTTGTGCTGTCGTCACTAATCAGGCTTTTGAAGGAGCTGCTGAGAACAGCTTCTCCTTCCCAAGGGATGAGGTGCTGTATAATTGGGGCCAAGACCAAGGTGGTGACCAGGAAGAGAAGTGAAGCCTTGTCCAGGTGACTCCGTTGTAGAATGAAATCAACCTTTACAGGAGCAGATTGGAACAGCTTGGATGACCACCCTGAGGAATTTCCTGGGCCTGCAGTGGTACGGGTTGTACTGTTGTTCCTCAGACAGAGATGGGGACATCAAGCAGTACCTCCAGGATAGTTGCTCATTGGAAAGTGGATTTTCTTCCAAGGTCTTTGGTCAGAAATGCTTGGAAAAGTAGTTTTGCCCAGGAATGTTGTAATAGAGATTTACTCTTTGCAGCTTTGCTGTCCTCGCAGGAGCCAGGTTACCTCAGGAAAAGCCTTTCCTGTCAGCTCAAGATTCTGGGCTGAAAGCAGCTGAGATGGGGTGGGGTGTGGGGAGATGTTTGGGGAAGCCGGTCCCATGGGGAGAGGTGGCCCCTCTCCCCCTTGCTTGGGCTTCATGCCTTGCACCGAGACAAGCCTTTCTTCATCCTTTTATGTGTAATCCCCCCCTGACCTATTCTGTGTTAGGTTATTCTTTCTCAGGTAAATGAGGTCACGTTCAAAATCATTATGGTTTTTAATCACTCTCCATCTGTCATGCTTTATAGTCACTTTGGAGAGACTGGAGGGAAGCTCTTCCTGCCGCATTTGTGCCAAACTGCATTGAGAGATGTGATGGCCAAGGGGATGGTTCTGCCTGGCCAGTGTGGGCTGGGACTTGGTGGCCTTCTCCATTTCCTCCACTGGGTTGCCAGGCTGCCTGCTCAGGTCGTGGGGTCACCAATGTGCCTGTGTCACCCAGCAAACGAGTGGTGTGTGGGTTGTGCCGCCTGTAGTTGTGAGTGAGGCCAAAGGGATGGTTTTGTGCAGAGCCCTTTTCCCATGGCTGCTGCTGGTGACTGTGTGGGAGGAAAGGAGGGCAAAATGGTCATGCACAGGATATCAGGCCAAAGCCAGAAGGAGGGTATCCCATTGGGAAAGGAAGGTAACAGAGAGGGTAGAAATAACAGCAGTTGCAGAGGAAGTAGCCCATCACTTTCTTTTCATAAAGAGCCCCAAGAGGTGAGGGGTGACTAGAGCCACGTGGTGAGTTCTCCAGTGCCTCAGGATCATTACAAACACCTTCTGGTCAGACCAGGACCTAACATCAGGTCATAGCTTTAAGTGCTTGTTCTCTGTTCCTGAGCTCTGATGGCACAGTCAGCCCTTCCCCAGCTCCGGTGTCAGTCAGGAGGAGCTTGTCAGGCGTTGGCCAACAGCAAGAATTCACACCCCTGTAAGTCGGGCACCAGTAACTGATTTTGGTGTGGATCACCCTGAACTTGCCTCTCTGGGCAGGGACGGGCTCTAGTTCTCTGGTCAGTCAGCCTTTGGGTCAGCTGCTCTTCCTGAAATGAATTTGTTTGGTTTGTTGGTGTTTCCAGTGGTGTGTTGGGAAGGTGACCGGTCTCTGGAGCCCACTGCTGGCACCACGGTGCGGGTGCTCTGCCTTGGTCAGGCTGCAGCACTGGGGCTCAGGGGGCACAGCCTGCAGCTGCCCCTGCTCAGAGCCCTTCCTGCCCAGCTAACGAACCGGGGAGCTGCCTAATGACAGTGCAGGCTCCATCGTTACAGAACAGGCCCAGGCCCTGTCGTGTTCCCAGCACAGCCCATGGCAGTTGGTAGAAAAATGCAACAAGTGCCGTTGCAGAGGAAAGCTAAGGCTGGAGAACAGGAAAACCTGAGGGGAAATCAGGCTGGGAAACCTGGAACATAGAATCATAGAATTTTCTGGGTTGGAAGGGACCTTTAAGATCATCCAGTCCAACCATCAACCCAACTCTGATAAAAACCATCACTAATCCATGTCTTTAAGCACTGTGTCAACCCAGCTTTTGAACACCTCCAAGGATGGTGCCCCAACCACTTCCCTGGGCTGAACATAAGAACTAAAGTGTGCCACACTCTTTGGTGGCAGACAAATAGGATTGAGGGTTCTGCAGACTCCCTGGAAAACCTGCCTTTGTGTGCACACAGCGCCATTAACATCATCCCTCTGTCGCGGGAAAGCCACCTTCTCATCTCTCCTGAAGACAGTCTGATGTGAATTAGAAAAAGAAAACAACCCAACCCAACAATAAATGCACCTTTTGGTCAGTTTTTTAAGAAGGTTGTTCTTGCCATTCTGTGGTGTTATCTCCATGGCTGCTGACACCACTGTTCCTTGCAGTGTGACGGTGAGCACAGGCTGTGGTCCCTCAGAAGGAAGGCTTGGTGGTGGTGATGGCTCTCCTGGGCGCTGCAGGAGAGGAGACACCCTTTGGTGTTGCCAAGAGGAAGCTGGTTCTGCCACCGAGCTTGTCTGTGGCGTTTGGCACAACGGTGGGTTCCCTGTGGCTCTCAGGATGCAGGAGCAGTGCCTGTGGCTAGGGGTGACTCTGCCACCCTCAGCACCGATACTCTGCTGTGACTCAGTCCTGGGCTGGTTGTGTGGTGGGTGGGTGACTCAGTGGTGGGTCAGAATTCCAGACCTCAGGGGCTTCTGCTCACCCAGAGAGGCTTTTGCGTGAGCTTGGAGGAAGATGGTCTGAAATGGAAACGCTTCTCCTGCTGGAGCGTGGCTTCAGGGGGTTTCAATACCAGCTTATAAAACTAGACCTCTGTGGTTGGATCTGAGCAGTGGGTTTTGTGCATGAAGGGTTTGTTTCCGCACACACTTGTCCTTTGTTTCCCTGTAACTCTGTTTGATCATCCTGTAGCTGTAACTACAGCTGCTTTACATGTCTGTACTCAAGTTGTCTTCCCTTCCCAGCAATTGCTGGCTGGAAGAACAAACCCGGTGTGAGACAGAGGGAACATCCTCTGGAATCCCTTCATGCTTTGATCACAGCTGAGTTCGTTTTCATGTGAATATCCACACCTTCAACTCTCCATCCGCTTTCTCTTTGCAGGATGAACAGTTCTTAGGTTTTGGTTCAGATGAAGAGGTCAAAGTGCAAAGTCCCACACGCTCCCCCACAGGTATGTCCCAGTCGCAGGGTTGACGATGACTCTGTTTCCCCCTTGGTGACATTTTTGCCGTGTCCCTCCTGTTGGTTCTATCAAACCTCATGTGCCAAAACAGCACATGGCTCCTTGGATGCCACTCAGTTTGGGGCTCTTCACCCCTGATCCGCTAGGGAACAGGGAAACTTTGAGTAAAAGTTGTAGTGATTAACCCAGGATTTGAAACCTCATGTTTGCATTTTGGAGAGGCAGTTATTTGAATAGTAAGGATCCAAGACTGGTTTGAATATTTCAGTATCTTCCAGTAGACTCATTGTCACCTGTAAATAGAACCATCACGTTTTTGGAAACACCCCAAATCTCGACCTCTGAGGAGAAGCTGTAGCTCAGCTGTTGTGTTTCTGAGCTGTGGGACCCAGTCCCCATGGGGCACTGAGTGAGCTCAGCTGTGGCTGAGGTCCTGGTTAATAAATGCTCTCAGTGCTCTCCTCTGACAATCACCACCACCATCCCCTGGAGAGGGGTTTCAAGGAGGGACACACAGCCTTGTTGTGGCTCAGGAGTACCCAGGCTGGGTTTGCTGGACTTACTGGCCTGTCCCTTTGCAGGGCAGGAGGATGGCCTCTGCAGAAAGACTTGGTTTTTCCTCTCAGCTGGCTGTGATTTGCTTAAAACATGACAAACCAACATCTTTTGCTGTGTTTGAAAGGTGGCACGTGCCCTTCAGAATTATTTACCCACTCAGCATCAGGTTGATGGGGGGTTTGTGCCATTGCACACGCAGCTGTTGTGAAAAGGCTTGTGGATTTCAAAAAACGATCTACTTTATGTGGGAGAAGAGGTTTGTTGGGAGGGAACTCTACATGTTTTTATTTGTTGGTTAACTGGACTGTCTGGGGAACTTGCCCACGTGGTGTGAGTGATGCTGGGTGAATACCTGAGTGTCCTGGGTAATACTGACCCAACACTGGGAGACGTTTAATGTGTGTTTTCTCTGCTCCTCTCAGTTAAATCCAGCCCACGGAAGCCTCGCGGGAGGCCCCGGAGTAGCTCTGACCGGAGCTCAGCCGTGCTCTCAGACTCCTCGTCCGTGTGCTCCCCCTCCAGCAAGTCTGAGACCACGTCCATGGAGAAGGTGAAAAAGAAGGAGCTGAAGAGTGGGGAGAAGAGGCGAGGGAGGCCCCCGACACTCACCAGCGTGAAGTTCAAACTGTCACAAGTCAAGGACACCTCAGACGGCCAGAAGGGTAGTAAAGAAGAAAAAGAGAGTCTGAAGAAAATAAAGAGGTCACCATCCACTACATTTCAGCAGGCAACTAAAATCAAGAAACTAAGAACTAGTAAGCTCTCCCCCCTGAAGTCCAAGTTTAAGTCTGGGGCAAAACTTCAGATCGGGAGGAAGAGCGTTCAGATGGTGCGCAGGAGAGGGAGGCCACCCTCCTCTGAGCGCGTGAAGCCTTCCTCCGCCTTAGTCATGAACTCGCAGCTGGAGAAACCCCAGCGGGTGCGCAAAGAGAAGGACGGCACACCACCACTCAGCAAGGAGGAGAAGGCCGCTGTCAGGCAGAGCCCACGCAGGATCAAGCCTGTTCGCATCATACCCTCTACCAAGAGGACGGATGCTGCCATTGCCAAGCAGCTCCTGCAGCGGGCTAAGAAGGGGGCGCAGAAAAAGATAGAGAAAGAAGCGGCCAAACTGCAGGGCAGGAAGGGGAGAACCCAGCTCAAGAACATCCGGCAGTTCATCATGCCGGTCGTCAGCGCCATCTCTTCCCGGATTATCAAAACTCCCAAACGGTTCATTGAGGATGAAGACTACGACCCTCCCATCAAAATAACCAGACTGGAATCCACCCCAAACAGCAGGTTCAGCGCCACCTCCTGCGGCTCCAGCGAGAAGTCCAGCGCTGCCTCCCAGCACTCCTCACAGATGTCCTCGGACTCCTCGCGCTCCAGCAGCCCCAGCGTGGACACCTCCTCCGACTCCCAGGCTTCCGAGGAGATGCAGGCGCTCTCCGAGGAGCGCAGCAACACCCCCGAAGTTCACGCGCCGCTGCCCGTCCCCCAGTCCCCTGAGAACGATGCCGGTGACCGGCGCAACAGAAGGTTTTCCATAACGGAGCGCAGCTTTGGGCAGAGGACGGCCAAGAAGCTGTCGGCCTTGCCGAGCGTGCCGCCGCAGCAGCAGCCTTCCTCCTCCTCTCCTCCTCCTCCCCTGCTGACCCCGCCCCCGCCGCTGCAGCCCGCCTCCGGCATATCGGACCATACCCCTTGGCTGATGCCCCCCACCATCCCGCTGGCCTCCCCCTTCCTCCCGGCCTCCACCGCACCCATGCAGGAGAAGCGCAAGTCCATCCTGCGGGAGCCCACCTTCCGCTGGACCTCCCTGAAGCATTCCCGGGCAGAGCCGCAGTACTTCTCCTCAGCCAAGTACGCCAAAGAGGGGCTCATCCGCAAACCCATCTTTGATAACTTCAGGCCCCCGCCGCTCACACCGGAGGATGTTGGCTTTGCCTCGGGCTTCTCGGCACCGGGAGCAGCGGCACCGGCGCGGCTCTTCTCCCTGCACTCCGGCTCCCGGTTCGATGTGCACAAGCGCAGCCCCCTGCTGCGAGCACCCAGGTTCACCCCCAGCGAGGCCCACTCCCGCATCTTCGAGTCCGTCACCCTGCCCTCCGCCGTGGGACGAAGCGCCGCGGGCACCTCGGCAGCCGGGGTCTCCTCCCGCAAGAGGAAGAGGAGGGTGTTCAGCCCCATCCGCTCGGAACCCAGGTCTCCCTCGCACTCCATGAGGACAAGGAGCGGGAGGCTCAGCAGCTCAGACCTGACTGCCCTCACCCCACAGTCCTCCGTCTCCTCCTCGCTAACTAGCATCTCCGTCAGTTCTCTTGCCACTAGTGCCTTAAATTCCACTTTCACCTTCCCTTCCCATTCCCTGGCGCAGCCTGGGGAGTCGGCAGAGAGGAGCCAGAGGCCAAGGAAGCAGAGCAGTGCTCCAGCAGAGCCCTTCTCCTCTGGCAGCCCCGCTCCCCTCTTCCCGTGGTTCACATCCAGCCCCCAGACTGAGCGCGGCAGAAACAAGGAGCGGGCAGCAGAGGATCTCTCCAAAGACAAAGACGCTGACAAGAGCCTGGAGAAGGACAAGAGCAGAGAGAAGGACCGAGAGAGAGAGAAGGAGAACAAGCGGGAGTCGAGGAAAGAGAAAAGGAGGAAAGGCTCAGAAATCCAGGGTGGCTCTGCTTTGTTTCCCGTAGGTAAAATACCCAAAGAAAAAGTTGTCAGTGAAGATGTTGCGGCATCGTCGTCTGCCAAAAAACCCGCCGGGCGGAAGAAGTCCACAGCCACGGATCCAGCAGCAGAGGTTTCCGGTGCTGCGCTGGCCGATCCGGCAGCTGTCAAAGCCAAACCCTCCAAGAAGGGCCGCGGGGGCCCGGACAAGTCAGAGCTGGAGCTCAGCCCTGCGGCACCCTCGCTGGAGAAGGACAAAGCCTTGCGCCTCTCTGCCCCCTCCTCCAGCACCGTAAAACATTCTGCCTCCTCCATCAGCTCCATGCTGGCGCAGGCCGACAAACTGCCCATGACTGACAAGAGGGTGGCCAGTCTCCTGAAGAAGGCCAAAGCCCAGCTCTACAAGATTGAGAAGAGCAAGTCCCTCAAACAAGCAGACCAGCCAAAAGCCCAGGTATTTTCCACTGGCCAAGTGCAGTTAGTTTTGCTGGTGTGTGTCTTGTCTTGGGCTTGCCCTGGGGGTCAGCAGTAGCTTTCATACTCTGAGCTGTGAAGCGTTCTGGTGTGGAGCTGAGCAGCCGCTGGCAACCATCTGAGCAGAAGAAGACCCGAGAGAAGCCAGGGGAAGAGGGTGCAGTCAGCTCAGGGGGGCTGTGTGCAGTTTTAGAGCTGGGTTCCTCTGCATCGATCCGAGCAGAGGGATCAGCAGGAGCAGCAGCACCACCTCTGAAAAGCACAGGAGTCGTTCTCAGCATCAGTGTTTCTCGAGCATGCGGCTGCCGTGGGAGGGTAAAGCTGGTCTGGCCCCTCTTTCACTGCACTTGGTGACGATCTGTCACTGGTGGGCAGGAGTAAAATCCATTAGGATTTTCCCTCTGATCCCGGTCTGCTTTCTCCTGCTTTCCTCTCATCTCCCTCTCCCCATTCCCCTGTCCTGCCAGAAAGGCAGGGGAAACACACTTCAGTTAAACTTTACCTGTCCTTACTCCCAGGCTCCCACGCTGTTGTCTCAGAGATCAACAAGCACCTACTTCTGTGTGCTTGGTGTCACAGCAGCCTGGCCCTTCACAGTGACCTCCTGGGGGAGTTCTTCTGGGAGGAGGTAGTTCAGAGTCCTGTGGCGGAAACGTGGAAGATTTCACTAGAAGGCAGCGGTGTTTCTTTTAGCCCCTCACCTTAAAGGCCAGCAGCTCCAGGGCTGTCCAACAGCTTTGTTTCCTCTGGCTTTTGCCGGATCAGGGAGCACCAAATGTTTGTCTAATTCTGGTCGGCTCTGGTCTTTGTGCTGTCAGTGTCCTGGGGTTGACCGAGGTAGTTTGCTTCCCAGCAGCAGGTAGAATCATACCTCCTAATTCCAAAGGGGTAAAGCCTCTTGTTCCTTTGACTTTATCCTCCCCTGGATAACTGAGGCTCAGAAGGCTGAGGGTCTTAATTAATTTTTATCCCAATTCTAGCAAGCCTAGATACAGTTTAACTCTTTTTTAGGTCGTTTAGAGGTTTTCATGATGTGTTTCCCATGCTCCCTTTGGTACCTCGCTCAGGGATTGTCTGTTGTGGTGTTCTGACCAACAGGGCCAGGAAAGTGACTCGTCAGAGGCGTCGGTGCGAGGCCCGCGGATCAAGCACGTCTGCCGGCGGGCGGCGGTGGCGCTGGGCCGCAAGCGAGCTGTGTTCCCCGACGACATGCCCACGCTGAGTGCCTTACCCTGGGAGGAGCGGGAGAAGATTCTGTCTTCCATGGGCAATGATGGTGAGGGGGCAGCTGTGGGTTCCCTCTGGGCGTTTGCACAAAGGCAGCCTTTGGTGACGGCTGCGATTAACAAGGGAAAGTGTGTTACACAGCTCCGGGCTCTCCCTTAGAGCAGTTAATCCTTTTAGCCCTTGGTAATCGTTATAAACGTGTGCAGCACTAAACTTCTGCTCTGCTGAGGCAGAGTGTGTGCACATGTGTGTGCACACGTCTGTGTGTCTACATGTGTGCACGTACATGCTCACACCACCCCTTGTGTGGCTCTGCTAGGGGAGAGCCTGGTGTTCCCAGTGTGAAAATCCACTCTTCGGGGAATAAGTTCCTTCAGCAAATCAGACGCTGCTGAAACATTCTGAGGTGAGTGGATTGATGTTAGAAATCGTTTTTTTGATAGATAAGTCGTCGATCGCCGGCTCGGAAGAGGCGGAACCGCTGGCCCCCCCCATCAAGCCGATTAAGCCGGTGACCAGGAACAAGGCGCAGCAGGAGCCACCGGTGAAGAAGGGGCGGCGCTCGCGGCGCTGCGGGCAGTGCTCGGGCTGCCAGGTCCCCGAGGACTGCGGCGTCTGCACCAACTGCCTGGACAAGCCCAAGTTTGGCGGGCGCAACATCAAGAAGCAGTGCTGCAAGTGAGCGTGGGGCTGGGGGAGCAGGTTCATCTGTAACGCAGGCTCTGAGCAAATTTATCCCGGGCAGGGGCTGAACTTCAGCAGGGGGTTGCAAACAGTGTTATTTAAGGGCCAAAGTCCTGACTTGAGGTGTGCTCGTCACCAGGTCTTTTCCTGAAGGAAATGGCCCCAAGTTGTGCCAGGGGAGGGTTAGGATGGATATTGGGAAAGATTTCTTCCCCAAAAGGGTCGTCAGGCCTTGGAAGAGGCACCATTCCTGGAGGGATTTAAAAGCTGGGCATGTGTGGTGCTGAGAAACACAATTTTGGGGTGGTTTTGTCAGTGTTGGGTTCATAGTTGGACTCAATGATCTGAAAGGTTCTTTCCAACTTGGGCAGTTCTGTGGTTCTGGTTTATATTGTCCCCAGTTGGGACAACACTGGCACAGCGTTGAGGGGCGTTGGGTGTCACTGAGAAGCACCACTCTGCCCTGATTTTCCCCTCTCATTCTTTATACACGTCACTTAGCCTGAGCCCTTGGCTTTATTAAATTCCTGCGTTAAATGCACTTCACTGGAGTAGCCAGACTCTCTGGAGAGGCCAGCACTGAAGTAGCAGCAATAAGGCTTGTTGGGGTGTGGGGGCCTGTTCATAAAGCATAGCTGTTGGGAGTTGAGTGTGGAAAACCAGAAGGGAAACACAGAGGAAAATCAGAAGTTTCTTTTATGCATCTCTGAAGAAGGGAGGGGGCAAGAAAAGATCCCTTGGAAAAGGTGTGTTGATACCGGCTTTTTCGGTTGTCCCTGTTGAGTTTTTACAGACTGCCCTCTTACTGCGTGCATTTCCCTTCTGATTTCACATGCTCTTTCTTTCTAGAATGAGGAAGTGTCAGAATCTGCAGTGGATGCCTTCCAAAGCTTATCTCCAGAAGCAAGCTAAAGGTAGGCTCTGAGGCTGGGTTCGACTCTGGCACGAGACACGCGTTTTCATCGCTTAAATCTTGCTCTTTGTGCTGTGGTGGCCTCACCGAGCTTTAGGTGCAGCCATGTGTCAGCAGGAGCCCATGCACACTGACAACACACTTTGGGTTTTTTGAGAACCATTTTCATTGGTACGACAGAATGACAGCATTCTGCCATCAAAGTGTCCCTCTCCTGGTGTTAAATCACTACAAGTCACACCATTGCTTTATTGACACTTCTTCTTCCCAGCTGCCAAAAAGAAAGAGAAGAAGTCCAAGACAAATGAGAAGAAGGAAAGCCACTCTGGGAAGAACCAGCTGGACTCAGGCCAGAAACAAGCCCCTCCGCCCGCTGTGCCGAGGGAGGAGGGTGCCGTGAAGCGCAGCAGCGAGCCCCTGCGCCGTCCCCCCGAGGAGAAGCAAGAGGACGGGACCCCCCCTGGCCCCGCACCAGAGCCCAAACCACTCCCTACTCCCGCCACCAGGAAGACGGGGAAGTCCCAGCCACTGCCGCCACCACCGCAGCCACCCAGCTCCACCACACCCCTCAAAAAAGAAGCGCCCAAACCGCCCACGTCGGAGCCGAAGAAGAAGCCCACTCCCCAGCCAGAAACAGGTAAACTAGGCTCTTCATCCTCAACGTCTCTGAGTCATGTTCAGTAGCAATAGTTGTTGGGTTTTAAAAGTGATAAACGTTTTATGACCTGGGGACATCACAGCAGATGATTTTGGAAGTTTTGCTTAGAACAGGCTTCCCTTTTAGTGAGCTGGGGCGGGAGAGATATGGCCATCTCTGCTGGGATCTGTCGTTGCGGAGCCATGGCCATCCTGAAGTCTGGTTTCAGTATGGCTAAGCCTGTTGGATGTCTCACTCCAGCTGTGAGACAAGCAGGGGGTGAGCTGCTGGTACAAAGCGTATCCCGCTGTGGCACATGACAGAGAACACAGGCAGTGACCGATGGGACAGCCCCAACACCCCGTGGCTCTGCCCCAGAACCCGTCGGGCTTTTCCTAGAGCAGAGTCCTGGCCATGACTCCAGGAGGGAGGAAGAAGCTGGAGGAATTCTGGGCTGAAATCCATCAGGCCTTACCCCACCAACTATTGTCCCTTCTATTCTCTGCAGGGGCCTCTCAGTCACTTGAAACACTCACGATTTTCCCCCCCTTCCTAGGCCCGGAACAAAGCAAACCGAAAAAAATTGCTCCCCGTCCAGCTTTCCCTGTGAAACAGAAACCAAAAGAAAAGGTGAGTGCTGCTTTTTGTGCACAGGCAGTGCCTTTCAGGAGCCCGGGACTTGTGTCTGTCTGGGAAGTAGAACTGTGTTACTGAACTCTTGGGCAGATGGTGTTTTTTTGTACTTACAGAGGCAGGGTTTTATCTGGGCAGCACAGGGGTACCAAAGGGCCTGGCACATGCCTGAGATGTGGTTCAGGTGTTAACTTGTTCCCTCAGCCATGTCCATGGTAGGGGTGGATTTAGCAGCTTTCCCATAAATATGGAACTGCCTTTGCCTCAAAAACTACTCCAGTAGGAAAAAAAACCCCACAATATCTTATTTAAATGTGAGAAAAACGCATAGGGACCAGCTACACCAAGGGCTGCCCACTGTGAACCCAAACCCAGGCTGTGGGGAGAGAGCAGCCTGACGGCAGAGGGACAGGCAGCAAATGGACTGAGAACTGTCCCAGGGTGTGCAGTGCTCTTGGCAGCCGCTTTGCAGAGTGGCTTCTTCCCACCCACTCGTCACTTGTGGGGCGGTTTGGGGGTTTGGATGTGAATTGCTGTAGCTGCTGGTGAAATTTCCCCGTGTGGGACGGGGGCTGATGCAGCTCCTTTGCCTGCCCAGGAGAAGCCTCCTCCCGTGAGCAAGCCCGAGAGCAGCAGCCTCAACCTGCTCAGCACCCTCAGCAATGGCGGCAGCTCCAAGCAGAAACCTCCTCCGGACGGAGTGCACAGGATCCGGGTGGATTTCAAGGTAGAGAACAAGGCGGTTTGAGCGTTGGGTGTTTCCTGGCCGTGGGGACGGGGCTGGAGCCCGGCAGAGCGCAGGAGGTGGGGTCTCTGGTGCCCTGCAGAGAGAGCCACGCACAGGAGCCCTCCCAAAGTCACTCGCTTGGTCTTTAGAAGCTGCTTCTCCCTTTTTTTTTCTCTTGTAATTAGAGTACAGGACGAAGAGACACTTAAAGCTTTAAAACCTTTAACTCTCAGTGTGTGAGGATGAGCAAGAATGTGAGGTTTATGAAGAATTTTTCCATTAAGATGGAACTATAAAACCTTCCCGGCACTTGAGCCAACAAGATTTGGGGAGAACATTAGTACCTTGGGATTCACCACACTTTGGGTGTATCTGGGGTTTTCAACTGAGAAAATCATGTACTTCTATGAACAACCAGTGTTGAAATAATAAAAATTAATATTTTCCTAAGAATTTTTCAGTCCATCTCTCAGTGTTGATGCTGCAGACAATAGTGAGCTCTCCTAAGTGTTTCATACAAATCTGGAGTGTAACTCTTGCGCAGTCTCACTGTCAGTGGTAGCTCTGCAGCCCTGGAGAGCCCTGCCCGGTCCCATAGCAGGGAGCGAGCGCTGGGCTGGGGCTGTCCCGGTGCCTGCTCTAACGCAGAACCCAGAATGGCCGTGGTGTAGGAGCGTGCGGAGCAGCAGCCCCTGTGTTCTGGTGTTTATTACCCTTTTCTGCCTGGTGACCTCTGCTTTTGTGCTTTCAGGAGGACTGTGAAGTGGAGAATGTCTGGGAGATGGGGGGGTTGGGCATCGTCACCTCCGTCCCCATCACTCCCAGGGTGGTCTGTTTTCTCTGTGCCAGCAGCGGACACGTGGAGGTAAAGCCTTGTGTTCTGCTCTCCTGAATGACTTACAGCACCCTCTTCCTGCACACATAAATAATAGCGCAGCCTTAACCCAGAAGAAATTAAAAGAGCACCTGTAAATCTGTCCTTGCTAAAATTAGCGCCAAGATACTGAACTGCAGGGTATTTAAAATGAGTTTGGGAACGCGTGCGGTGCTTCCTTTGGAACCGAGCTGTTAGACATAAAGAGCAGCCTGTTTGAGAGCAGCCGTGTTTCCCCTGAGCTGGGAATCCCATGGCTGACGTGTGGCAGGGGCTTTGCTTTCCTTTCCCTGGGAATAAAGGCTGCCTGATGGTGTCCCAGGGCTGAGGCAGTTCCCAGTGTGTCTGTACCTGCCAAGAACTGGAACCATCACTGCAATGTGGCTGGGGAGGTTGTGGTGCTGCAGAAACAGCTGGATTCAGGCTTGAGATGTGTTAGATGCATTTCCAAGTGTAGAGAACTGCCTTCTGGGCACCTCCAGCCGACTCTCCAGGAAGGACTTGTGGTGGGTGAACAATACCTGAGGAAAGGGGTGAGGTCCTGCACGAGGACGTGGACTCCCCTGAGGCCTGTGAGGGTGCAGTGGGTTACGCAGCCTCTCCTCCTTGGTCAGGGTGCTCCTGGGGACAGACCATTCTGGCCCTGTGAGCTGGTGGGGCTCCCGCCATGAGGGGGCTCCTTTTCTGAAGTGACCAGCCCTGTAGGGGACGCATAGGAATGGGAAGAGCTTTCCCACAGGCCACCAGAGCCGGATGGAGGAAGATTGGTCTGCCTTTGCCCTGTGTGTCCCCTCCTGCTGCACTGAGTCCTCCCACTGTGGCTGGGCTGTGTCCCAGCCAGGGAGGGAGATGCTGAAGAGCCCTATGGGCTCAGGACACTTAGATAATGGGTACCAGCTGCTGCTGGGTGCCTCCTCTGGGCAGAGGAGCATGTACTGAGTTATCTGGAGTGTACACAGTGTCCCCTAAAACGTGTCAGATCCCGTTCTGTTGGTGTAAAGCAGGATTGGGAGCAGTCGGGAGTGCGGGGGCTGCTGTGGGACGTGGGAGCAGCTTCTGCTCCACTAAGTCCCCCCTCTCCCCCCACAGTTCGTGTATTGCCAGGTCTGCTGCGAGCCCTTCCACAAGTTCTGCCTGGAGGAGAGCGAGCGGCCGCTGGAGGACCAGCTGGAGAACTGGTGCTGCCGCCGCTGCAAGTTCTGCCACGTCTGTGGGAGGCAGCACCAGGCCACCAAGGTACCCCCAGCCCACGGGGACCCCTCTCCCTCTGCAGCCCGGCCAGCGAGGGCTCCGCTGTGCTGAGGAGAAGCCTCCTGGGGCAGCTTCTTCCTCCTCTTGCCCCAAACCGAGACAAACCGAAAACCTGCAGAATTTTGCGTCCCTTGGAGGGACTCTGTTTTCCCAACACTTTCCCCTTGTTCTCGCAGCAGCTGCTGGAGTGTAACAAGTGCCGAAACAGCTATCACCCCGAGTGCCTGGGCCCTAACTACCCCACCAAACCCACCAAGAAAAAGAAAGTTTGGGTGAGGGACTCTGATTTCTGTGTTGGGGCGTTGATGGGTTAAGTGAGGGGAAGGACAGAGCTCTGGGGGTATCGCTGGGACTTACAGGGTAGTGTGTCTGTCGCCTCATGAGGAGATAGATGGTGAGGGGATTGTTGCTGAAGTTCTGAACAAGTAGGTTTTAAAGAGATGACACCGTTTTTTAGTTGCAGTAGTTCTGACCATTGTCCCAGAATGCAGAAGGAGCTCTTTGCAGTGGGAGTGTTTGCCTCATTAACAAACTCACCCACCGGTCTCGGTGTTGGGAGACGCTTGGGATTCATTCATTCGTGTCTCATGATTTCATTCTGAACAAGTGTGAAGGCGTTTCCTGTAGAGTATTGGGTACTGAGGGTCTTCAGGTGTTTTCTGCTGCAATACCCTCAGAGCTGGAAGACTGTTCATAGTTCTGCCCAGACTTGTGTCAGGGCAGAAGAAATGTCACAGCTGCACATGCTGGTTTATATGAAGGGAAAGGGGGCATTTTCTTTAACACAAATTTGAAGAAAATCTACACTGTGATTTATTTTGATGATTTTTTTTTTTTCCCTTGTGGCATTATCACCATCTTTCCATAAAGGGAGGGAGCTCTTTTCTTTTCAATGGAAGTTTTGGTATCTGAAACTCTTCATGCTGCCTGCACTCATCAAATAACACAGGCTCTGAAATCTATGGTTAGCTCTGGAGCACAGAAAGCTTTGGGTAACAGCCAGTAACTCCTGCCCCCCACCTTCCTCTCCCAGATCTGCACAAAGTGTGTCCGCTGCAAGAGCTGCGGCTCCACCACACCGGGCAAGGGCTGGGACGCGCAGTGGTCGCACGACTTCTCCCTCTGCCACGACTGTGCCAAACTCTTCGCTAAAGGTACAGAGCAAGTGGTGACAACAGCAGGAGCCCTTCGGGCACTGAGGCTGAGCGGAGCAGGGACAGTGGGGAGTGACCGGGGCACGGGCGGGAGGGACAGCGGGTGCTGTGCTGGGGCCAGCACGAGAGCATGGGCCGTGGTTCCTGCGGGAAGGCAGGCTCTGGGGTGGTGCTGTGGATCGCAAAGGGCACCAGGGTTCAGTGTCACTCTGGGACTCCCACAGCTTCAGTGCTGTGCCGTGCAGAGCAGTTTTACTGCTCTTGGCCCAAGCTGTCTGGTAGCAGGTAAGAAAAAGATGTTTTAAAGGACTCCTGACTTAAAAGTAACAAAATTCCTGTTGTAAAGTGGTAGTTCCTTCTTGCCTTAGTTACTGTCTGTGATGCCCATGAGTCTAGGAAGGGCTCTGTGGGGAGAGAGCTCAGCAGAGAGAGTCTTTAATGTCCCACCTAGTTCCCTGCCTTTCGTTTCACTCTCTAAAGCTAACTGCGTGTAGGACTCGCCACCCCCCAGCCGTTACCCAGTAATGACATTCCAGAGTAGGTAGGTTGTTTTAGTGGCCGTTGGCTGCGGTGTTAGATGTAACTGTTGGAAGCTCCGTGGTAGGAGTCTAAGAGCTGATTTCTCACACTCCGGTGAGTGACCCCTCGGTCTTTGGGATGTCTGTGGCAGCTGAACCTCTGACTAAAAACCACATCTTGTCTGCAGGCAATTTTTGCCCTCTCTGCGACAAATGCTATGATGATGACGACTACGAGAGCAAGATGATGCAGTGTGGGAAGTGTGACCGCTGGGTCCACTCTAAGTGTGAGAACCTCTCTGGTAAGGAGAACCCTCACGTCCTCGGAACTAAGAGCGCGGAGCAGCAAGGAGACCAGAGCAATCCAGCTTTGAGCCTTTCCACAACACCCTCTCCTCTTGTGACCTACCCAGAAAACACCTGCAAATGGCCACAGGTCACCAGGGCTGATGCCAGTGACATCCCAAAGCTCAGGCTTGCCTCAGTCGCAGTGTCACTGAGTCCCACAAGATGCTTTTGCTACATTAAAAGTGTTTTAGTTGACAGGAGTTGCAGAGTAGGGTTTTCTCTGTATCCATCCTTCAGTCAAGTCACTGAGATTGCAATTTCTTTTGGTTTCTGTCTGCAGACGAGATGTATGAGATACTCTCTAACCTGCCTGAGAGCGTGGCCTACACCTGCATTAACTGCACGGAGCAGCACCCTGCGGAGTGGCGCCTGGCGCTGGAGAAGGAGCTGCAGGTCTCCCTGCGGCAGGTCCTGACAGCCCTGCTCAACTCCAGGACCACCAGCCACTTGCTGCGCTACAGACAGGTGAGGGGGGGTCCCCATAACGTACTCTGGGGTGGGGGGGTTGGTGGAGCTAATGTTGCTCCTTCACACGGCAGGGGCTGGAGGTTGGGTTGCTTGTGTCCATTCCTGTGGGTATCTATGACACAACTTGTGAGGATAAAAGGAAAAAATAGGATAAAGTTATCTGAGGAGTGGGAGGATTTGGCTCTGTGGTGGTGAAGATGTGTTTTTGACAGATCAGGTTCTTAGTCTTGAAATATGTATTCAGAAATACAAGCTCTGAAAATGAGTGTGATCCCTACAGCTGATCACTCTGCTGTGCTGAGCTGGGTGAGATGGTTCTATTGGTGTCCCTACACTCTGGAAAGGAATTCAGAACTTAAGTCTCATTTCTTCCATGTTGCCAAGAGTCTCTGTGCCCACAAATGTCCCCAGGAGTCACCCACAACCCTCTCTCTGGTCACTGCTGTTCGCAGGCAGCGAAGCCGCCAGATTTAAACCCTGAGCCGGAGGAGAGCATCCCTTCCCGAAGCTCCCCCGAAGGCCCTGACCCGCCTGTCCTGACGGAGGTCAGCAAACAGGAGGAGCAGCAACCGCTGGATCTGGAAGGGGTGAAAAGGAGGATGGACCAAGGAGGCTACACTTCTGTGGTACGTCACAGCTTGGGTGTCCCGCTCCAGCAGCACATTCTGGGAATTGCTTTATGGCCCAGGCTGTCTATAACAGAGCAGGCTTAAGCCTGTTCTCTACGGGCACAGAAAGGTTGTTTAGGTGCTGCTGGAAGTCCTCTTGGCTGGCACTTGTGGTGGCATTGCCCCAGAGCTGTGTGGTTTACATGGTGGTGTGGCCCTTCTGAACCAGCAGGGACACTGAGTCACACCATTTCTGCTCTTCGATGTGCCCATCATGGAACTGGGGCCAGTTGTCCTTCATGTGCATGTTCTGAGTGAGACCCAGATAGTGCCAAGGGCAGGCAGGAAGCTTCGGGGGGGGGGGTGGCACCTTTGGGGTATTTATGCAAAACACTGCTGTGATCCACATTGCTTTTGTCGGTAGGGAGCACCGTTTTTGCTTTTTTCCCTGGGGCATCTGTAACCTGGAGGAAGAGTGTGTGTTGCCAAGGGGCTGCTGTGAGATTTTGGGCACATCCCAGAGGGAACCTATTGGTCAGCACCTGCTGGAAGGAAGAAGCGACCGGTTCCAGGGCAGCAGTTCTGCCACTTCCCAAGGGGTTGCTTTCCAGCCACATTCTTTTTCTGCTCTGAAGTCCACGCTCTGGTTCCTTCTTCTCATCACCTGGATGCCGTAAATGAGGAGATGGTGTAGCTGTGCCAGAGGCAGTGCTCTAACATGGAATTCTCTGGCTTTCTTCCAGCTGGATTTCAGTGACGACATTGTGAAGATCATCCAGGCGGCCATCAACTCCGACGGAGGGCAGCCCGAGGTGAAGAAGGCCAACAGCATGGTCAAGTCCTTCTTTATCCGGGTGAGCTGCACCACCGTTACGCTGGGATTGCTTGTTGTCACTGGGGTTTGTTGCCCTTGGGAGCCACAGGGTCTGTCACGCTTGACATAACTTGGGTGTTTCCAGGGATAAAATAACAAGTTGTTGAAGCTGTTGGTGTCAGTGAGACCTTAGGGCTGGGTACTGACAGTGGGCCTGGGCTGGACATCAGTGAACTTTTGGGTGTGTCCTGTAACGCTTCTAATGGGGTGTTGTTTTCCTTCAGCAAATGGAGCGTGTTTTTCCATGGTTCAGTGTAAAAAAGTCCAGATTTTGGGAGCCCAATAAAGTAACAAGCAAGTAAGTGATTGTTGTGCATGTGGTTGCGGCCCCTGCAGGACCCTGTTCGGGGGGTGGATTTGCTGCTCTTCAGGGGAGGTTTCTAAGACGTTAAACAGTAAATCACATTTCTCAGTTCTGTAAATACTTCCCTGTTCTAAACAGAGAAACCCAAATCATGGTTCAGAACTGGATGGGTTGTGTGCTCGCTGTCCCTCCTGTCCTTTCTCCCCCCTCCTCCTCCTTGAGGCCCCCTTCCTGCACCCATCGCCCGCAAAACACGCACCACAGGCCGTACCATGTATGTGACTGGTCGCAGTCTTTGCTGAGAGTGCATGTGGACTGTAATTAACCCAAATGAGTTGTTACTGTGTGCTGGGTGTCAGCGGTGCAGGAGCCCTGCGGCCCAGCCAGCTCTGACAGCCACCTCCTTGTTGCGTTCCAGCAGTGGGATGTTGCCAAATGCAGTGCTGCCTCCGTCGCTTGACCATAATTATGCTCAGTGGCAGGAGCGAGAAGAGAACAGCCGCGCCGAGCAGCCCCCTCTGATGAAGAAAATCATTCCAGCTCCCAAAGCAAAGGGGCCAGGAGAGCCGGACTCACCCACGCCGCTGCATCCTCCCACACCCCCTCTCTCCGGTAAGGACACAGAGCGCCCCAAACCTGCAGTGGGTTCCCTCGGTAGCGGAGAAAGGACTCCGTGATCTCAAAGGTCCCTTCCAGCCTCAGCAGTTCTGTGAATTCCCTGAGGGCTGTGTTAGGTCTGTGTGTGACTGAAGGATTTTGGGGACCACGAGCTGAGCTCAGGCAGGGGCTGCTCCGTGTGAGGTGGTTCTGAGCCAAGCGTGGGCCCAGAAGCACATTTGCCCCTTTTCCCCAAGAACAAATGCTATGGGAGGCTGGTTTTTGCTTGTCCTGGCTTTAGGAGGTGCCTGTTGGGAACTTGGGGCTGCTGTTGTGCCCCTCTGCCCGACTCCCTTTCTGACAGTCCTTCCAGACAAGCGTTTTCTTCTCCGAGGTCCAAGAACAAACAGCCTTTTCTCTCTCTCTTTACTGTAAGGCCCCGAGAGGAGCAGAGAGGACAGTCCGGAGCTGAACCCCCCTCCAGACGTGGAGGACAACCGGCAGTGCGCGCTCTGCCTCAAGTATGGCGATGACAGCGCCAATGTGAGTATGGGCAGCAGGAGCTGAGCTGATGGGGCCAGCACAGAGCAGTGGGGATACCTGGGATGCTCCTGTGCCCCGTTGTGTCTGGTGGGACCTCCAAAAACAGCGTTTTCTCCCCTTCTGCAGGACGCTGGGCGTCTCCTCTACATCGGCCAGAACGAGTGGACGCATGTGAACTGTGCTCTGTGGTCAGCAGAGGTGTTTGAGGATGATGATGGTTCTCTGAAGAACGTGCACATGGCTGTGATCAGGGGGAAGCAGCTGGTGGGTATCCATGAGGAGCAAGCGCTTCCTTAGACCTCAGCTGATGGACACACGCCTCGGAGATCAAAATGATCTTCTGTTGTGAGCTGGTGGCTGCTCGCTTCCCAGAAGGCTGAAATGAGACCAGGAGCATCACTAGGAATGAGTTTGTCCACTTTTTGGTTTAATTCTGTGCCGTTTGGTCCTACGTATGTATTAAGACAGTGGCAGCAGCAGTGGGAAGGGCTGCCCTTGGTCAGAAGTGAATCGCCCCACGGGGAATGCTCTGGGCAGGGAAAAGCTAGGGAATATGTGACTTGGGTCTGGAGTCCGAGCAGGAAAGTCAGGCCTGGAGGAACCGGGCTGCAAATGCAGAGGTTGTGCTGTGTGAGGGGACCCTTCCTCTCTCCTCCTCCTCTTGTGTCTCACTGTATGAGTCAGGGTGGGGAAATGCTGCAATGGTGGGCTGGGGGGTCAGGCCTAGCTCTGAACCGCTCCCTGCACCCAAAACTCAACCCACAGCACCAACAGCCACCTGCCTTCAGAAAGGGTCCATCATTAACTGTTGTTTCCCTTCTGCAGAGGTGCGAGTTCTGCCAGAAATCGGGCGCCACAGTGGGCTGCTGCCTCACCTCCTGCACCAGCAACTACCACTTCATGTGCTCACGCGCCAAGAACTGCGTCTTCCTGGATGACAAGAAGGTTTACTGCCAGCGGCACCGGGACCTCATCAAAGGAGAGGTGAGACCCCACCCACCGCCCCTGGAGGGGGCTACCCTCTGACTGCGGGCACTGCTCAGCAGTTAATATCATGGGGATGTTTGGTGACTGTCACCGTGTGGCAGCTCAGAAACCAAAAGGTCAAGCCAAGGATGGAGTTAGAGACACTGTGGAGCGAACATGTGGAGGTTTCCTTTAAGATTAACCGCTCCTTTGGTGGGTTCTTGTTCCAGGTGGTGCCAGAGAACGGGTTTGAAGTTCTTAGGAGAGTTTTTGTGGATTTTGAAGGGATCAGTTTGAGAAGGAAGTTCCTGAGTGGCCTGGAACCAGAGAACATCCACATGATGATTGGTAAGAGCCGCTCTCTGGAGACTTCACTCCACTTTGGTGCTGGAATCCACTTCACAGACCTTTTCCGTTCCTCTCTCTGCCCAGGCTCGATGACCATAGACTGCTTAGGGATCCTCAACGACCTCTCGGACTGCGAGGACAAGCTGTTCCCCATTGGCTACCAGTGAGTATGAATGAGCTGTTCTGGGATTAGGCAGCTTTTAATGTGTTGGGTGCCAAACCTGCGCCAAAGCAACACGTGCACAAAGGGACCGTGGTGCTCGTACACTGCTGGGAACCTGCTGGTGTGGAGCTGATTGGGCCAGGAGGCTTTGTCATGTGAAATGCTGAGAGACTGGACGTTCCAGCCAGCAATTGCAAGGTGTGTGGGGCTGTACAGTAACGGTGTGGTGTCGGAACCCCCCAGGTGCTCACGAGTCTACTGGAGCACCACCGACGCCAGGAAACGCTGCGTCTACACCTGCAAGATCATGGAGTGCCGGCCCCCGCTGCTGGAACCCGACATCAACAGCACGGTGGAGCACGATGACAACAGGACCATCGCCCACAGCCCTGGCCTCCCCACAGGTAACCCTCAGCACCTTCCAAAGAGTGTGTTCTCCACCCAGTTCTGCTGTGGTGTGTCCTGAGCAGGAGGACAGTGGCTGGGACATGTGTGTTTCAAATCCATCTGGGCTGAAATCCACCTCAGATCTCCAAGTACACAGTGTTGTTGGGCCTTAAAACCAAAGATAGAGATAAAAGCCCAGCTCAGCTCCTGAGTGCACTGGGAGCTTTGGAAACTGGAGCCAAACAGAAACCACTTGGTGATGCTTCCAGCTTCTCAGAGAGGAGATTTTACTAGTGGTCTGAAACTTCAAATGTACCCCGAGTGCCCGTGTGGGGACATAATACGGGGGCTGTTAATTACCCTGCTGAGCAGTAGCCTTGCACTGCTCCTCTGGCCCCAAATGGCTTTCTCTGTAGCCACAAGTTAAAAAAAAACCAAACAAACAAAAACCATCAAAATAAATATGTCAATTTCCACCCTCTCCTTTTCAGTTTCCAGAAGGTGAGGCTGGGGAAGATTGTTTAAATGTTTATAATAATTGTCAGGGTAGTTTGTTGACATCAACAATAACTGTCAATTGTCATTATCAACACAGAATGTGAAACTTCATTGAAACATAATGGAATCTTGTGTGTAAGCTGAGGTTCCGGTGTCATTTGCCAGTATCTGATAACGTCCTTGGGAGAGAAGGGCTGTTCTCTGCTGGCCGAGCAGCCCCAGTCTTTGTGTTTGTTTCACAACCCCCGGATCCTCCGCGGGAACCCCAACGGCGATGCCCATGATGACCCGTCAGGTCATAGCGTTTGGGGTTCACTGGGGGCTTACGCCGCTGTTTCTCTCTTACACCACAGAACCTCTGCCCAAGGACAGCCGGAACCCTGCTGAGATACCAAACCCCCCGTCCCCTGAGCGTCCCCTGCACCCTCCGAGCTCCGGTCCCTGTCACCATCCCATGCTCTCCAAGGGGGCCAGGGCCAGGGCACCCAGTTACCCCTCCGCACAGAGGTCTCCCGGCTCCCGGCCGTTGCCCTCCGCAGGTATTCTGTGGGCTGGGACTTGGGGTTTGGGGTCTGGGAAGTACTTTCTGAGCTGGTTTGTGTCTCATTTTTGGCTTCGTTGAGAACATGGTGTTAAGTGTTCTGTTTCTGGAGAAAGCGGTGAAAGGTTTGAGGGAAGGGGAGTTCTGGAAACAGGCGGCAGAGACGGCTGTGGGGAAACTGGGACGAAACTGGGGAAGGGGTGTTGGACCGATGCAGCCACAGGGACACAGGAGCCTGGGGGGAGCTGGGGATTTATCAACTCGGGGTATTTTCCTAAAGAGAGTCCAAAATCTGCTGTTGCCATTCAGCTGCTGTTTCTCTGCAATTGTGCCACATTTTGTCTGAAACTGATGTGGGAGTTGTCATCAGAAGGGGGGTGCAGCATCCCCAGACACATGTCAGCTCCCTGCAGGGTGTACCGATTGGCACTACCAGATCTTTAACATCTGTCTCAAGCATCATCATTCTGTTAGTGCTGTTTGGCCAAAAGGGTCTTGTGGCTGTTGACTTTTGTGTGTTTCATGAAGGAATTGGGGGTGTTGATTGCAAAGGTCTCAGACCCCTGACGGTCGTTCCCACCTTGTTTTCCCAGGAAGCCCCACTCCAGTGACCCACGAGATCGTGACGGTGGGGGACCCGCTGTTGTCCTCGGGGCTAAAGAGCATCGGTTCCCGGCGGCACAGCACTTCCTCGCTGTCCCAGCAGCACCCCAAGCTCCGCATGATCTCCCCTGCACGCCCCGGGAACACCTACTCCAGGCACAGCATCTCCTCGCTCCCTGGCACCGCCGCCGCCTCGGAGCACGAGCCCAGGGCTGTCGAGCGCTTCGGGGGGCCGGGCAGCACGGGGGCTCCCAGTGCCCCCGTTCAGAGCTGCTCCACCAGCTCAGGTCCCCCGAAACTGGCGGCTGCGAGCAGTGGTAAATCCTACCAGCTGGACCCCTCACAGCCTGTGGAAGGCAAACATTCCGGTGGCTCGGATGTGGTCACCAAAGGTGCAGCTGCCAAGGGAGAGAAGGGGAAAACGCCCACCTCAAAGGACCCGGACTATTCAGCTCACGGTTTGGCTCCTGGAGGAACCTCCAAAACATCCACTCAGCCAAGCAGTTCCTCGGGTGCAGAAATGAATGTGAAAATAGGAACCTTTCAGGAGTGCTCAGGTTCCTTTTCTCCCAAAGAAGCGATGTCCTTCCCGCCACTGCTTCAGAGGGGCCCGAGGAAGGAGCGGGAGCAGCACCTGGAGCCCCCTCAGCCAGAGAGAGCAACAGGGGTTGAGGAGGCAGATGGGAAGGGCCCGAAATCCATCGGAGTCAACAGCCGGTCCCCTGCAGCCGGCGAGCAGGTGGCCTCCACCCCCCGGGACAGGCGTCACAAGGGCAAAAAGCTCCCGAAAGAGAGCTTTAAAGAGAAGCATTCCCTGAAACCTGCGACAGAATCCAGCCAGGTGGCCGGCAGTGACGAGGGAAGCCTAAAGCCGGAGTTTGGTAATCAGGGTGTGGCGACCGAACCAATTAGCCGGAGGTTGTGTAACAATATTCCTGCCGAAAAGGCCGGCGAGAAGTCCCCGCCGTCACAGGGGCCCTCAAAAGATTCTGCGGCGCCGCTGGAAGCAGCCTCCAAGGAGCCACAGGCACCTCGGAAACGCACCATTAAAGTCACTCTGACTCCTCTCAAGATGGAAAACGAGAACCAGTCCAAAAGCGCCCAGCCGGAAAGTGACACCGAACCCCCGGCTGCAGGAGGGGAACTGGCCGCTCTGGCGGAGCCCTCCTCGGCTTCGGAGAGCCCAGAGGAAAACTCTGGCCTACAAGGCAGCCCAAACGAGGCGCCGGCACCAGAGCCTCCCAGTAACACTTTTGAGAGCTTGCCTGGTCAGGATAACAACCTGCTGCTGCAGGATGGAACCAAGGCACAGGAGGAGGGCTCCTACAAGCGGAGGTACCCCCGGAGAAGCGCCCGGGCCCGGTCTAACATGTTCTTTGGACTGACCCCGCTGTACGGCGTGCGGTCCTACGGTGAGGAGGACATCCCCTTCTACAGCAACTCCACTGGGAAGAAGCGGGGGAAACGCTCTGCAGAGGGACAAGTGGATGGTGCCGATGACCTGAGCACGTCGGACGAGGATGACTTGTACTACTACAACTTCACCCGGACAGTGGTGTCCTCCAGCGCGGAGGAGCGGCTGGCCTCCCACAGCCTGTTCAGGGAGGAGGAGCAGTGCGACCTCCCCAAGATCTCCCAGCTTGATGGGGTGGATGATGGCACGGAGAGCGACACCAGCGTCACGGCCTCAACAAGGAAGGTCAGCCAGGTCACAAAGCGGAGCGGCAAGGAGAACGGGACGGAGAACTTGAAGCTGGACAGGAGCGAAGAAGCCGGGGAGAAGGTACAAGTCCCCAAGAGCTCCACCATCCACAAAGGGGACCCAAAGCTGGACAACTGCCACCCCGTGAGCAGGGTGAAGGCGCAGGGGCAGGATGCGCTGGAGGCGCAGCTGAGCTCGCTGGAGACGGGCCGGCGGGCACATGCCAGCACCCCCTCGGACAAGAACCTGCTGGACACCTTCAACACGGAGCTGCTGAAATCCGACTCGGACAACAACAACAGCGACGACTGCGGCAACATCCTCCCCTCCGACATCATGGACTTCGTGCTGAAGAACACACCGTCCATGCAGGCGCTGGGGGAGAGCCCCGAGTCCTCCTCCTCTGAGCTTCTCACCCTGGGAGAAGGCCTGGGCCTGGACAGCAACCGTGGGAAGGACATGGGCTTGTTTGAGGTGTTCTCCCAGCAACTGCCCACGGCCGAGCCGGTGGACAGCAGCGTCTCTTCCTCCATATCGGCCGAGGAGCAGTTCGAGCTGCCGCTGGAGCTTCCCTCCGACCTCTCTGTCCTCACCACCCGCAGCCCCACGGTGCCCAGCCAGAACCACACGCGGCTGACCGTCATCCCCGAGTCCTCGCTCTCCTCCTCAGGGGAGAGGGCCATGCTGGCCCTGCCCTCCGCCGAGTCCGGGGAGAAGAGGGTGACTGTCACCGAGAAGGCAGCCTCAGGGGAAGGCGACGCATCTCTGCTGAGCCCGGGAGTGGCCCACAGCCCCGAAGGCCACATGACGCCTGACCACTTCATCCAGGGTCACATCGATGCTGAGCACATCGCCAGCCCGCCCTGCGGCCCAGTGGAGCCGGGCCACGGCGCCAGCCAGGACCTGACGAGGAACAGCGGGACCCCGGGCATCCCGGTGTCACCCAGTGTGCCCCTCCAGGGCCAGAAGTACGTGCCAAACTCCAGCGAGAGCCCTGGCCCCTCACAGATCTCCAATGCCGCGGTGCAGACCACCCCACCCCACCTCAAGCCAGCCGCGGAGAAGCTTCTGGTAGTCAACCAGAACATGCAGCCGCTCTACGTCCTCCAGACTCTCCCCAACGGCGTCACCCAGAAGATCCAGCTGACACCCTCCGTCAGCTCCGCACAGGGCGTGATGGAGACGGGCGCCCCGGTGCTGGGGCCCATGAGCAGCGGGCTCACGCTGGCCACGGGGCTGAACCCCAGCCTGCCGTCCTCCCAGTCCTTGTTCCCTCCCACAAGCAAGGGGCTGCTGCCCATGCCCCACCACCAGCACATCCATCCCTTCTCCACCGCCAGCCAGACGGGCTTCCCTCCCAACATCAGCAGCCCCTCACCGGGCCTTCTCATCGGGGTGCAGCCCCCCCCGGACCCCCAGCTCTTGGTGTCCGAAGCCAGTCAGAGGACGGACCTGGGTTCCACCGCCCCCACCCCGGCTGCTGCCCTGGGCAAGAAACGTCCCATCTCTCGGCTGCAGTCACGGAAGAACAAGAAGCTGGCTCCCTCGGGAGCCCCCTCTGCCATCACTTCCCCTGATATGGTCTCCAACATGACCTTAATTAACTTCGCTCCCTCCCAGATTTCCAACCACCCACTGGATTTGGGCACCATTGCCAACTCGACATCCCACAGAACCGTCCCCAACATCATCAAAAGGTCCAAGTCAGGGGTGATGTACTTTGAGCAGACCTCTCTGCTGCCACAGGGTGGGACTGGAACCACAGTGGGCTCATCCCCCAGCGTCATCGGGCCAGAGGCCGGTCACCTCCCCACAGGGCCTGTCTCGGGGCTGGCCTCCAGCTCCTCGGTGCTGAACGTGGTCTCCATGCAGGCCACAGCAACCCCTGCCAGCGGTGGCTCCGTTCCTGGCCACGTTCTGGGCCAGAGCTCAGTGACATTAACCAGCCCCGGGCTGCTCGGGGACCTGGGCTCCATAAGCAACCTGCTGATCAAAGCCAGCCAGCAGAGCATGGGGCTGCAGGACCAGCACATGGCTCTGCCACCAAGTTCCGGCATGTTCTCCCAGTTGGGGGCCTCCCAGCCCCCCTCCACGGCCGCCATGACGGCCGCCTCCAGCATCTGCGTCCTGCCCTCAGCGCAGACCATGGGCATGACGGTGGCTCCCTCGGCCGCTGACCCGGACGGCTCTTACCAGCTCCAGCACATGACACAGCTCCTGGCCAGCAAACCCGGGGCGGCTTCGTCCTCGCTGGACCTCGGCACGGCCTCAACCACCCCGCAGTTGTCCAGCTTCCCCCAGCTGGTGGACGTTCCCAGCAGCTCCGGGCTGGAGCAGAGCAAGGCTCCCCCCTCAGCCATTCATGCCAGCTCGGCCTCCCCCGGGGGTTCCCCGTCCTCGGGCCAGCAGTCGGCCACCGGTTCCCTGCTGGGGCCCACCAAAGCCAAGCCCAAAATCAAGCGCATCCAGCCCTCGCTGGACAAAGGGAACGGCAAGAAGCACAAAACTTCCCACGGCTGGAGCAGTTCCTCGGAAGCGCCTGCTCCCGAGAGAGGGGCCCCTGCTGCACCCCAGCCCCCTGCTGCAGGGTAAGAGGAGACTTTGACTATGCTCAGTTTTGTGACAATATAAGAATTTCACACTAGTTTTACAGGGCATTTTCTTTTTGAATGATAATTCTGAACGTAAAACCCTGGCTGCCACCGAGAAGCAAATCTCTAAAGGCGATAGTAGAACTTCTACCTGTGGCAAGGGGAGGATGGAAAACCCAAAGCTTTGAGGAGTTTGTTTATCGCTGTGTTTTATCAGTGTTTTAGAGCCATCAGCAGAGCACGTGGCACTCAATGGGTGATGGGTTCTATGGGTTTATGTTGTTACTGATGTAAGTCCTCTAGAAGTTCTTGCCCTGCCAGCGGTGTGCTGGGCACCACAGTGACGCCATTATGTTGTCCCCTTGGTCACTCCAGTGACAGCCAGTTCCTGTGAGCTCAGTCTCTGGCGTGGGCTCTCCCTGCATCTTCTTTATCCTCATGGGCAGCAGGGACTAGGGCAGAACTGGGGGAACGGGGAGAATCCTGCTCTCTGCTTTGTCAGTAGAGGATTCCAGGCTCCTTGGTGGCACGTGTGGTGTGGGCAGGGGTTGTGAATGTCCCTCAATCCTTCTGTTGCAGGACCCCCGGGGTGAAGGCAGACGTGCAGGATGCAGCCGGCGCAGAGCAGCTATCGCAGAAGGCGTGTGGGCCGGCTGTGGGGTGAGCATCGCACGGGCCTCAGCCTCAGAGCTGTGCACTCAGGAGTAAGGGCAGTGACAGAGAAACGTGAGGGGTGTCATTGGCCCACTCAGGTGTCCTGGGAGCATCCGGTCTGGGCGAGCGGCCACACGCAGCTGTGACACAAGGCCGCTGTTTATGTGAAAGGGATAGAGCTGTGGGGAGCTCCCTGGGAGCTGGGAACAAGCTCATCCAGCTTTGGCTGAGGGTCCGTCAGCACCCACTGTGTCACTGAGGGGGTGGCACAAAGGGCCTGTCAAGGGCTGCGTTAATTAGGGGCTGCCCATAGCCTGACAGAAGCCCCCCAAATAAATGCTACTGAGTAGAATAGTTTTGTGTGTTTGTCTCCAGCTGAGCTGGTGTTGGAACACCCGCTCTGGAGAAGGGTTTTGCACCCCTGTCTCAGGGTTTGCAGATGAGTCCTAGAGCTGGTCAGCACGTGAGGCTGGCTGGTAACTGCTTCTCACCATCTTCCTTCCCTCCCAAGGCCAACGGCTGCTCTCCCAGAGCCTCAGTCAACCTCGAACCCAGCCAACGAGCAAGAGAGCACAGGTACGTTGCTGCTTCCAGCTGGAATTCTTCCGGGAGGGGAAATGGATACCTTGAAGTTTAGATTTTTGTCTGTCTCGGTCTCCCAGGAGAGCTGGGAGCTGATAGTCCTGGTGTTACTTTGAGGGGAGGGAGGGTTTTTTCCCTGTTAATAGATATTGCACAGATACTACGTGTCTGTTTTTAGCTTGTGGAGATTCACCCTCTCACTACAACACTCCGGGGGATTTTTGGGGCAGATTTGCGGGCCAAAAGCCCGGTTGGTAATACCTGGTCGCTGGTGGAACAGCGACCCACAGCCAGTGGGAAAACACCCTCCTGCCCAGTTCCTATCCTCGTGCCTCTGTCTGTCACAGGCCCTAAAGCCCTCGAGGAGGAGGAGACCACCTTCAGCTCCCCACTCATGTTCTGGCTGCAGCAGGAGCAGAAAAGGAAGGAGTGTCTCGCGGAGAAGAAACCCAAGAAAGGTTTGGTTTTTGAGATCTCTAGCGACGATGGATTTCAGATCTGCGCAGAGAGCATCGAAGGTGAGACCTGGGCACTTGGTTCTGGTTGCCTTGGGCTTCCCTTGCTGAAGGCAAGTCATGGTTTCCGGGCATCTGGTACTTGCTTTTTTAATAGATCTTTAAAAAACTTGTTGATTTGCAGCTCTAGAACAGTCCTGCTTCCTGGCAATGTCTGGATTGTGTTGGACAAGTTTGGTTGTGTATTTTTTCTCATCATTGTCCCATTTTGTTCATGATTTGACCAGTGGAATTGAAGTTTTTCAGGAGACAGTGTGCGTGACTCAGGGAGTGGGGGATCCAGGCTCCTCCTCCAGCCCGAGGGCTGAGGAGCACTGACTTGCCTTATGGCAAAGTGGAGTTTGGAGGGGACAGAAGCAATTGGATCCCAGGGTCTCAATTCCTGGCCCATGAAAGGGATGCAGGCTTCATGTTCCATCTGTGGGAACGCAGCGTATTACACACACACAGGGAATTCTGCCAACAGAGCGTCGCTTCACAGAGAGCTGATGCAGGAGAAGAAGGGGCGTTAGAAGGCCCTTTGGTGGCATTTAGGGTGCTTTGTGACAGTCCTTGGCGCTCAGGCACTCGCTGACTCCCTTCTCCCCTCTTTGTGCCTCCACAGATGCCTGGAAGTCGCTGACGGACAAGGTTCAGGAGGCCCGTTCCAACGCCCGTCTGAAGCAGCTCTCGTTTGCAGGTAACGCTGGGGCCAGAGTCTCCTCCGCAGGGAACCCGGGGCCAGGCTCACTCCTGCTCCTGGGGGAGCAAACGTGCCTCTGTGTGAGGGCCTTCGGGGTGTCAGCTCAGCTGCTGCTTTGTGGAAGACAATTCCTCCCCATGAAATGATAGAAAATCCCTATTGGAATGAGGATTCCTCTGTCTCCAGTGGAAGGAAGTGGCCGATGCAGGGCCCCTGTGACGATGGTGGGCGCGAGTCGGGGTGAGGAGCTCTCAGGCTGCACTGTCAGCTGGTTTTTGTTGTGCTGTTCTTTGCTCCAGGGGTGAATGGCCTGAGGATGCTGGGCATCATCCACGACACGGTTGTGTTCCTGATTGAGCAGCTCTACGGGGCCAAGCACTGCCACAACTACAAGTTCCGGTTTCACAAGCCCGAGGAGGCCAACGAGCCCCCTCTGAACCCGCACGGCTCGGCCAGGGCCGAGGTCCACCTGAGGCAAGTGTGGGGGCTCAGGAAGGGTTGTCCTCACCCCGAGGCAGAGGAGGCTTTGGGAGAGGGTGGGCAGGAGAACGGGTAACGCTGTGAACGTCTGGAGCTGTCGTGGCGACCATGGCCTTGTCTGTGGCCAGTGGAACAAACTGCCTCTGGTCTCTACATTGCAGGAAATCTGCCTTCGACATGTTCAATTTCTTGGCTTCTAAACACCGGCAGCCACCGGAATACAACCCGAATGATGAGGAAGAGGAGGAAGTGCAGCTGAAGTCAGCCCGGTACGGAGCCAGGGAGAATGTTCAAGGTGTTGGAATGAGCTGGTGGGGCCTAATTGTATTTAAAACTTGAGAGGTGATGGCTACGAGCGAGTGTGGGCGAGACTCCTCCCATAGCAGCAGATCCAGTGACCGGGGGTGACCACCAGCCGGTCTTGCTTTGGATGTTGTGTTTCTGAGGAGAAATTGGGCAGAAAAGGGAGGAAATTCTCTTTCAGAGATAGAAAAGCACGGCGTTGATCAGGGCTGTGCTCTCGGCGGGCTGCAGCGTCTCAGCGTCTGAGGTACCTGGGAGGTGTCCTGGGCCCAGGCTCCCCAGAGCAGGGGTCCCTGAGCAGCATCTCTGTTCCAGGAGGGCGACCAGTATGGACCTGCCCATGCCCATGCGGTTCCGACACCTGAAGAAGACCTCCAAGGAGGCAGTCGGTGTCTACAGGTATGCTGTGCTTCTGGGACAGGGGGAGGGGGAATCTGGAAACTTGTGTGAGCTCAGGCTGCAAAACCAGGGGGAAGGACGTGGGTTTGGGGTTTTTCCCTTCTCCCCTCCCAAGTTAGGGAAATCCTCAGCACGAGCTGCTTGTGCCTCGGGCCGACCTTGGCTGTAGCTTGTGCC
>VXBJ01000378.1:0-135968 GCA_013400055.1 Nycticryphes semicollaris
ACCGCGGCCCGCTGTAGCGAAACGCCAGAGGGGCCCGCCGGGCCCGCCACACCGGGCGCCGATACCGTTTGCAGACGGACGCGTCCTCACACGTCCCCCGCACCGCCTCATCCGCCTCGTCGAGGCCGGAGGCGGAGAGGTGTTCGCAAGCGGCGGCCGCCATGGAGCGCACCCGGCTCAGCCGCCCGCCGCTACCGCCACCGCCCCAGTGGCCCCGCCCTCCAACACTTCTCATTGGCCAGCCGCCGCAGGATTGCCCAGAGAGCCTCGATTACGATTGGTCTTCGACCTCGTCCATTCCCACAAAGCCCAATGAGAGAGGGCAGGCTGCATCACCCCGCCCAGGAAACGGTGGCAGTGCCGCAGGGGAAGCCGGGAGTGGTAGTTTTGTGGGGACGCTTAGTGATAACGGTATGGGACGGAAAGGAGCGCCCCAGGGCCGCTCGCTGCAGGAGGAGTGGCCCCCACGCACCGAGTTCGGCCCAGCTGACGGCCTCGAAGCTGCACCACCCCGCGCTCCCCCCACTGCAGAGCCCCGGGAAGGAGGGCGGGACATCCGGGTATTCGGCCGCCCCGGCGGGTCTCCCTCGAGGGTATGTGACGATGTGGGCGGGGCCGGAAACGGCGGCGGGTTCCGGTGTGGGCGGGGCTGGTGGCACCGCTGTGAGCAGGGAGGAGGCGGGAGGCCGGGGGAGCGGCGGCAGAGTAGTGAGTGCCCGGCGGGAGGCCGGGGGAACGGCCGCCGCCATGAAGAAGCAGTTCAACCGGATGAAACAGCTGGCCAACCAGACTGTTGGCAGGTGGGCGGCGGGGCCGGGGCCCGGTGACTGTGAGCTTGGCTGGGCCGTGGGCTCGGGCGGTGGCTCCGCTCCGCTTTTCCCCGCTGTCGCCACCGGGGAGTGGAGCGGAGCGGAGACCATCCGCAATCTCGGCTGGTCGTCGGGGCGGGGAGGCAGCGGGCACGGTGGGGTTTCCCGCGCCGCCACGGGGCTTTTTTTGGGGAAGAAAAACTTCTGTCAGCTCAGAAAAAAAGCGGTAGGACGGGGAGGGGAGAGGACAGAGGCCTTTATTGCTCGGAAACTAAAAAAAAAAAAGAAAAAAAAGTAACCAGGCTGTTCGGGTGCTCAGTTTTCGAGTGGGGCGACGGCTTGGGGCTGCTGGGCGGGCGTCGGGCCCGGGACGGTGTGGGTCCGTCGGTGTCCGCTGGCAGCGGGGCCTCCCTCTTACCTGTTCGCGCCCGCTGTCAGCCCCGAGGTACGCCCGGGTGGGTGCTGTGGGTGGTCACCCGAGACACGGCGTCCCGCGGGACTGAGAACCTGCGTCTGTGCGGGCGGGGGTTAGGGCTTGTGGCGAGTTTGGGGCTGTGGGGACGGAAAGTCCCTTTGGGGCTAGGGGAATGACAGCGCCGGGGTCAGGGGAGGCGAAGGAGGAGGGGGTCCTCAGGGGTGGCCCTGAGCTATTTTCATCGTGCGTTTCCTGTCTGGGCTCCTGTGACTTTCGTTTCCTTTGTTACTGTGTTAATATTGAGTTATTTGATCTACTTCTCACTCTTTTTCACGTTTCAGAAGACTCTAGAGAATGCTATCCTCTGTTACTTTTGTTAAAATTAAGTTACAAGCCTTGTAGGTATGATTGATTGACAGAGATTTCCATATGTCAAAGTCTTGGAAGGTCTTTAGCCTGATTTGGTAGAAGCAAATCTGCAGGACCACAGGAGTGTCTGCCTGCAGCTCTTCCCTGTGCTACAAAATGCAAATATAACTTCGCTGCATTTCTAGTAGAGTTCTGTATTTTCCCCCTCATTAACTTCTCTCTGTTTTTAGTGATAACTTGATCTGAAAGTATGTGCTTATACTAAAAGTATAAACTCTCATGTTATCTGAGTTTATATTTTCATGGCCTCCATGCCAATAACTTGCTTAATATAATGTTTATTTTCTTTGGGACCTACACACATATAAAATAGGTCAAGCGTGTCAGCCTAGTAATGGCTAAGTAGTAGAGTTTTTAATGGGGCATTTGTTTTGCTATAGAAGAGAGCACGGCTTCTAAACCAGTCCTTTCAGTCTCGTTTCATATAAATTTGTGGAGGTTTGGGGTTTTTTTTCATATCGTCAGAGTGATTATTGACGTTCCCTTTTTGCGTGTGCTGAGCCCACAACTCCAAATCCCAAGTGGAATTTCACGTAATCTGCGTTGTACTGAGTAGGATAAACATCTCGGGCTGCTTTCTGCCTCAAGGGGAAAAAAAAAATAAATCAGAATTAAATCTGGAGAACTGTTTACAGTCATGTATGGGTTGGGAGGTTCGTAATGACCTTTGACTAAAGGCAGCTGAAGCCCGGTGGAAGCCGTGGCTATCGGTTGTTTCACAACGGAGGTTCTCAGGGTGTGGCGTGGTTATTGCTCACACTTCTACGCCAGGTAGTCTGCTGGTGCCTTAGAGCCTGGCTCTGAAACAGTGGAGTTTTCTAGCTTCATTAAAATACAGACAAGTACCTGTAATTGTTTTTCTTTTAAAACGGGCTTTCTGTTGTAAATTGCGCTGACTCATTTGTTTTTATAAGCTTAATTTTAATAGCTAGTTTAAATTAAACTTAAAATCTGATTCTCCCTTTACTCTTCTTACTCACGTTAAATGCAAGCACATCCTTATTGCTTCTGTCTTATTGCTTATAGAATGTTTTTTAATAATGAAGTATCCTGTGTTAGTTGTATGGATTCTTCACCCAAGAACACACAAACTTTTCTTTGAACAGAGGTGGGAAGACTCTGAAGTGGGAGGATAATCATAAAGTTTTGACCAGCGCTTGTTGCCTTCTTCACATATAAATTAGAACCTCATGTCTGTAAGTGCTTTGAATGAACCTGATTGACCTTTCTAGGGATTGGTTTGTGTAGCCTTGTTAGCACAAGGTAGCACTTAAGCTTTTGTTGCTGACCCTAATATTGGTGTCTTTCTTAGAAAGACAATATTTAAGGGAAAATGCTTATGTAATTGAATTAATTTTCATCACAATAAATCTCTGTTAACTCTACTGAAACTCAGGAAAGTTTATGGACATGATTTGGGGACAGGAGGGGGAGAAACAAAACTCAGGAGGTTTGTGTTGGTTTTTGCAATGTATGCTTAGGATCTACAGCAGTGGAAACTCAGCAAAGATACTTCTCCGCTTCTCAGTGCTGTGTATTCTTGTGCATAATCAAACACTTTTCCCCAAAACTGCTCTTTCTTCGTTTTGTTGCTGTTCATCACTGCAATGCTGTTATCTGACTTGCAAGACATCCTGTTGTTTGCGAAGAGGTTGAAATCAATTATTAGTGTTAGGTGTTCACTTAGATACAAACAGCGTTTTAAACAGTAACTGCTTTTGCGGGCCCATCAAAGCCCACATTGTAGTGGAGACTTGGATTTGATAGAGATGGGGATAACTTCTGAAAATGCTTCTGCATTTCTCTTCTTCCAGCTGAGGAGATGAGAGGGATATCTCAGCCCTGCAACGCTGAATCAGGAAGCCAAGCATGATTACACCAGTCTAAGGAGAAACACTTTATGGTTTTAGTAATGGTTAACTTGAAAAACCTCTTGAAACAAAATGTATCAAATGTGTTATTAATTGCTGAATATTTAATACTACTGGCATCCTTACACTCCATGTACTAGCCAAGTATTCAAATGGTCATTTCCCAAAGTAAAATCACTTAGTAGTGAAACATTTGTCATTAGTTTCACTTGCAAGTACCAGGGCTGAGGTTTTCAAATTTCAGGCAGTGCTGGTTTCTGTGGTTTTGATAAACTCTGCAGAACTCGTGGGAGATGCAACAGTCAGCATTCAGTAGGATCTTGCAGGGGGTATTAGCAGAGGTGTTTCTGGCACTGGGTAGCAAAACCAGGAGTGAACCATTTCAGTTCTGTAACATGGAAGAAAAAATAAAGCTTCAGTGTGTTTTCCATCTGCTACTGTTGCAGTTTGCTTCTTTCTGAGATGGGCTCCAATTGAGTGGATGTAACTCATGAGTGGCCTTTTACCTTTGGACAGAACAAGGAGACAAATCCTATGTCAAAGGGACTCTTCTGGTGCTGTAGGTGTCTTGGTGCGGTGTTTGGTATTTCAAGACCCCGTATGCTGTTGGGAATAGCTGGTGAATAAGCTGCCCCCACAAAAGAAGCAGTATTTGGGTCAGTTTGGGCGTCTGTGCTGAGGGGTCATATCCCCCCCATCCCTAATGGCTCTCCTGGGGCACTGGGGGACGTTGTGTGGCCTGTCTCCTCCCATTGACCCCTTCAATGTAATCTACTGCTCCACAACTGGCTGTTGCTTTTTGTGTGTTGTATTAGGGGTATCTTGTACTGCTTTTCTTTTTCACTCATTCAAGACTTTTTTTTTTTTTTTTTCCCACCATAAATAAGAGGTAGGGGGAAAAGGCATGTTATCCTGAGGTCAGCAAACCTTGGTTGTGCAACAGTGATGTTCTTTAGAGCCGGCTTCCAAAGGTTGGCATTCTTGGCCTTGTACCACCACTATGTGACTCAGGATCTCCTAAGTAACTCCTTAGCATGAAAAATAAGAAAAGATGGGCAAGAGCTGCATTAAAGCAGAGGAATGGCATTTATTGAAGCCTGTGAGTCTGCATGGATAGTATTATATAGAATTATGAAATATATGTAGGAAACTAATTAAAGAGGGGGTTAGCTGAGTAGAACAGGATTCCACAATAATTAATAGATGTGTAAAATATTTTGCAGCAATTACCTTGTGGATATTGCTGGATGCCTTAAGACAAGTATTCAGTGTGCCACTGGGTACTCCATGTATTTGACAGCTTTATTCTAAGTGTTGCAGCTGCGCGAGGAGGCATTTCTGCTGAGGGGAACAACTCAAGCTCTGGTTAACCTATAAAGTAAAATGCCAATTATTTGTCTCTCTAAACCTGAAGAAAAGGGGGAAATGAAACAATGTATTCTGCCTTTTATTGGAAAGTGGCAGTTTAAGCACTGGTCCCTGTAGTTCTGCTTCAGAGAGACTGGCCAAGTCAGGGCCAGGTGACCGAGACGACCTCGTGTTGGGAGGTGGCATCAGAACTTTCTGAGGGCAGCCTTAGGCAGAGGAACGAGCTGTGGATCTTGGTGTGTGCTAGTTCTTATGTCATGGTGAAAGATCTTGTGTGTAGTCAGAGAGAACTCAAAAGTGTGCAGGGAAGCAAGGCATGGCTTATCAGGAAATCATTAGTTCCACATGAGCTGGATTAACACATCAGAATAAACTGGCATCTTGACTGTGGCAGATACACAGCTAATCACACAGAATAACCACCTCAAGTCTGGCTGTATTTTGAGCTACATCCAAACTCCAGCCTAAGCAATTGGAAATAGCTTGAAACTTCTAGTGAGGCTTAAAAAATTAAGGAGCAGAGAAGAAAAGCATAACCTTAATTCTGATCATCATGATTCTCAGGTGGCCTGTGACTCCTTATCGGCTACGTGCCGAGATTGCTTTTAGTGGAATTTATGCATTAATTCTTCTGAGCCTTCATCTGTGTTGAGGACCAGGGCTTGTAACCCCTGAAAACAGTTATTCTGCTCCATGTACATTTCATACGGTGCCTGATGAAATGGAATAGGCTTTAGTATGTGCTTTTTCAGGAATTTGAAGAGGTGAGGTACCACCTTCCTGGTGTGTTTGTACCTTTCCTTGGGATGCTTCATAAGCAGGTACTCGCTCTAGCAGATCAGCTGGGTTTTAGGCTCAGAAATGAAAAGGATTATATTGTGTAAGATGTCAACAAAGGTACAAAGGCAGTTCTTCAGATATCTATGAGTTGCTTGTTTTATAATTTTAATACCCTTTTATAAATTACAAAGGGAGACATTTTGATTAGAAGCTCAGGAAGTATTTTGCTTTATAGTTACAGTCATCTCTGATGAAAATAAATGTTCAGAGGCATTGTCATTAAAGGCTTTCAAATGATACTCTAATAAGCATTTGAACTGCATAGCTGAGTAATTCATATGAGGAATGAGTCCACAGAGGTGTTTGTATAATGCTGTTTACTTACAGAAAAACAGGTTGGTAATTAATGACACTTGTTAGGCTGTCTAACAATTTTACACGAGTTAGGCTTTCCTGCCTCTGGGAACATGACTGTTAATGTTGCTCCCATCAGTTTCTTTTTTCATCTTTTAGGTGCAATCAGCAGAGTACCATAGAGATTAAAAATTGTTCTAGCCAACCGGTCTGGAAAGTTTAGGTCTGGCGAAGATCAAGACTGATAGAGGTGGATATGCTTACTGAGAGAGATACTCTATCTGCCCTTAGGCTGTTAGAGTAATTTAAACCAGGGGTGAGCAGACCTGACTAATTAGAAATCTGGAAGAGACTACAAACCTCCTTAAAAAGATCTTTTTCTATGCAAGAAGCTAATATACTATAGCTTCTTTACTAGTTTTCCACTCTTTAAATACAACTTCTTGTGTACAAATAGTTTTTTCCAGGCCCTGTACAGATGACATTACTGTGACTCAAGAGGAGTATTTAAATGTATCTGTTAATAGCTCATGCCCTGCATAAAAAGTTCTGTGCTAAACTATATTTAGTGTTTCTGCAAAGCCACTTGGCAATCTGCAAGTCGCAAGTTGGAATTGTTGTTATTGTAACATAATTACTACATTAAAAGGAGTTATGTTAAAAGGACTGTTAGGATTCTATGAATGATTGCGTACAGTGAGGAGCTGCCTCCATTCAGCCAGTGTAAATAACATTAACCCTACAGTGCCATTGAGTGTCAAAGAAACAGCACGGGTTTCATTCTTGTGTGGAAATAATTTCATATGACCCTGGCTCACCCAGACGTCCTTTTAAAAAAATTAAGTAATATACGCATTATTTACTTGGAGTGATTGTTGTCATTAGTAAAGGTATTTGAAAAAAATGGTAAACTACATTGAAATATGTTCATATTTACAGGCAGGGGGAGAATCAGCTTTGTGCTTGGTCTTTTAGGTTGGCATTTCTCTGTATCTGTGTACTTGGAAGAAGAAAAAGAAAAATCTCATTTCAGTGTTTATAATCGTTATCTTAAATATTTCCTGTTTATCTCCCAATGAAGTTTGAGGTCTCTTTAATTAGGGAATCGACTTAGATCTTCCTGGAGGGAAGATTAATTCAGTGACAGGTTTAAAGGGTCCGAGTAGATTGAATTAGGGAAGATCTGTTTTCCTGAGCACGTGCAGATTTTTGGACTTCACGTAACTAACTGTCCCCAACTGACTGACACAAAACGTGTGTGAATGCCAAAGCCCTGGTGCACTCCTGTACTCGTGGTGTTAATCTGCGTGTGGGTGGTTCGGCTGTTGAAGGGGCAGAGCGAGGAAGCACGAAGCTTCATCTTGGCTGAAACGCTGGATCTGGCACAAACCACTGCATGAAGCCCCTTCTGGGCTTCTCTGGGGGTTGTGCAGAAATGCAGGACTTTGGGAAATGATGTTTCCATCTGAGGTGCAAGTAATGGCAGAACTACCAGTTCCCCCTTCAACACTGCTTCCCAGCCTCCGCAGTATCAACAAAGTTTCTCAGTATCTGCATTATTTATCTATTTCCTGCACCCTTTGGGGAAAGCTGACACAATGTAATGCGTTGTGCAGCTCAGGAATCTTGATTTTTTCTGAGAGCACAAACTTCCAATTATAGAAGAAACATGCAGCTATTATGGTTTCAGTTTGGAGCTGCTTCTTGTGGTAAGAGTTGGCACTCGTCAGCCTATTTGTGACTGCCATTAACTCGGGGACAAATGGAAATCTTGTGGATATAAACTGTGTCCAAGCTGTGGTCTAGGTTAAATTTTGTAAGCGTGTCTGTTAATCCCATTGGTGGACGTACCCTCCAGGGAGGATTGCCAGAGCCAAAGGAAAAATTACCTGAATTTACCTAAAGTTGTGGACTTTAGTGACTTTGTTCAATTCTTCTGTCTCAGTGGACACGTAATGACCTGGTGAGGTCTGTGAGGCTGAGTGCCTGCTGCTGCCTGTGAGAAGCCATATTGCTGTGCTGGAACCCCCGGTAAGAGGAGGAGTTTTGTCTGTGAGCAGATGGTCAGAAAACAAAGCAGTGTATGTTGGCCTGCTTTTAGGTGTTCCCTCCAAGTTCTGTAAAGACAGTTTATCAGTAATTCCTCAGGGAGGGGCCGACATGATCTCACCTTGGTTTAAAGTCTAGGTCGTTAAAAATCTTTTAAGATTAGAAACTGTTAAGAAATTGAGTTTCTAAGAAACACGTTTCTCTGCAGAAGTTGTTTACTGTGTTTAATGCTAAGCCTTTATTACATCGCAGTGTGGTGTTTTCCAGAAAACCACTGCGTTAAACTTTCCAGCTACAAGTGCAACGTGAAGTAACGATCTTCCGAGGGGCAGCGATGGGTTTTAAATCCAGTGAGTAAGTATTGGCTCAGCCTTCAGCTTAAAAAGCCTCATCACTTGTGATCCGATTCCAGACCACATGAAAACCTAGGAATGCCTGGGCTGGGCTGCGTCTCTCTTGCCCAACGTCCAGCGGCCAGAAGCAGATGACGTGGGAAGGCTGCGAGGCTCAGCTGTCCCGTGGTAGTTCCCACGCGTCTTCTCACGGCCACCAGCTGTGTCTGTCTCAGGAGCTTCCTGAGCCAGAGGTGGCTTCTGTGTGGCTGATGTCCCGTAGCACCAGGCTCGTGCTGGCCCGCGCATTGACTGCGCCATCACTGCTAAATGCAGAGCTCCACCAAACAGCTGAAGAATGTGTTAAAGCTGTCATCTGCTCCCCTGCCTCTCCACAAGTCCACGTTTTGATAGCTTCAACTGTTTGTTTTCACAAGTGAAACTGTGTAGGACAGAAATATGTTTCTCTGTGCCTGCCGTGCATAGGAATGAGCTACTGTTTGGGTTACCTTGTTTTCCTGAGCAGTAGGTGCTTTCAGGGCAGGTAAAGCTTCGTTTCTTTTCCTTCCCCTTAATAGATGCAGAAAATGCCTTCAAACTTAGCTAAAAATTTCTGGTATTCAGTGGTGAAGAGTGACTTGGTTTTAGTTGTGCTAAATTTTACTGACTTAAAGATGCCTTGATAAATTGCTGTGCTTTCCAGTAGAGAACTAGCTAAAGCCTGTTGGTTAGAAGAAAAGAGAGATGTTTTAACTTGGTGGCAGGTTTGTGTGTCAACTCAGTGGGCAGTGTGTCCAATACTTGAGATTTTTCTTGCAGAAAAAGAAATTAAAAGATTCCAAACATGGGGATTTGAGAAATATTAATTGACCTCTCTTGCATGCATGCCCTCGTCTCCTTTGGCTCTGTTCTACTTGATGAAGCAGATTGGAGGAGTGATAAAATATTAGCAATAGGCAGATGCTGTAGGATGTGTTGTAGCTGGATCATCTTGGGCTCCCTGTTTTGCTGGGGGTCAGGACTGCACAGCAAAGGCAATGGGAGCATCTGCCGTAGGAAAGCACAGTCTTGTGTTGTCTTAAAAAGATGGATGAAACGTCATATTTCTGTGCAGAGATTTTCTCAGGTGGTTTCACAGGGGTTTGAAGGGCCTAGGGCAGCAATAACGCTACGCCAAACGTGGCAAGGCACGTAACTGGAGCCTGAGTCACTGTCCCCAGCCAGACCTGTGTGGCTGCTGGGGGGAAGCACCACAGGGGAAGCAGAGAAGGCTGGAAGAGCAGGAAAGGCTATACTGTCCAGGGGGTATAGGTACATCCAAGCTGGAGGTTTTGGTATCTGACATAACAGCAGAGTAATGAAGGTAAAAATATACATGAGTCTGCTTTAGTGGCAGCTGCTGAGCTGAACTGTCAGCTGTGAACCTGCGCTCTGGAGAAGTCCAGCTCTGCTGATGTTTATTCATGTAAACAAAATAATCTTGGTATTACCCTCCTCATGGACAAAGCTGTCATTCCTGGATTCTAATTTGATCTGATGCTCGTTCTTTAGAGCGAATAATTTTAATATCAGGTTATGCCCAGAGTCAAAATCCTAAAATAGTTATGATTTAATCTGCTAAAATAGCTAGAAGGGATCTAACAAGCTGTTTCAACCTGATGCTGTAACGTGATACACTTGGAAAAAGCAAGTGTATTTCTTAGATACTTGTATAGTATTTTTAGGTTATGATAATGGATCTGTGACCAGAATGGCTCTTTAGAGGTCATTGTATTAGCAAATGATGAAATGCCAAATACATATGATCTTTTAGGATGTGGTTAAATGAAAAGTGTCTTAGTGTGTTAGAAATGTTTTCTAATAGCACACAGAGCTTTCAGAAAAGAAAGTTTCAAAACGTAAAAGAAGTAGCTCCAGCCTGATGTGTTGGGTCTTACAGAGACACAGCAATTAGCTGTCCCCCGTTTGCCATGGCACAGCTCTGATCTGAAACCCATGGCAGTTTAATGATGTGAATCAAGCTGGGTAAGGTCTGGCTGATCTCCTGTAATTCAGCACCAGGTAGCTTCACAGCGGTTGGGGGTGACATATGAAGTGATTTTAACAGATGTCTCTGCTTGATTACCCATTTTTTTCAGGGCTGCTTGCATGTTATGAGTACTGGTCTTGAAAGCAAGCCTAAATTTGACCCTCACCAACGCTGCTGTGCTTAAAGCAGCACTTGATGTCTAGACAAGAAAAAGAAATGGGGAACCTTTCTAGTATCCTTTTTATCCGCAGCTTGGCTTTGCTGACTGAACTAGAGCACTTGGGTTAAAATTTACTCCTTAGGAACCAAACAGCCTTAAAAGCTTTGCCTTCGTAACCGCTATTCCACGGCAGATAAAAGCATGTCAGAATGGTCGTGCATCTTCTGCTTGGCCAGTCCTGCTGTCTCAACAGGAAACGAGCTTTCATAAATACACCCCAGCTGGGGGAGGTCACAAGTTCTTCTCCTAAGTGAGGTGGAGCTTTTTTTCCTTTTCTTCTTTTCTTTTTTTTTTTTGTCTCCTTGACACAGATTGTTTTCTTGTGAAGTTAATTGCATTGCAAAATGACAGAAACATCCTGGAGTGACTGCAGAGGAGTGAATCAAAGAGCCAGATCTGCAAAAAAAAAAAAGAGTATACAAAGTCTCTGAATCAGTTTTAGATGGGAAGGATCGATGAAGGAGGAGGGTTTTTTTCCTTCTATCAGACAAGTTGGCCTGTGCCAGAAATAACTGAGATTTTTCTTTTTTTGTCTGTATAAATACACTCCTTGGCTATAATGCATATTTCTTAATATCCCAAATGACACTTCCAGAGTGAAAATTAATGAAAGGAAAACTGGTAACTTGTGCAGCTGAGCGTTGCACAGAAAAGGTAGGGCATTGCTGAGAAGGGTTGATGCTGCTGGAGTGTGCGTGCACACACACACACACACACACACACACACGTCCTTGGTGACAGAGGTGAGGCTACAAAAAACTACTTTAGCCAGCGACAGGAAAACTAAGTTACAAAGGTTTTTCAGAAGATAAATTGCCTTGCATGCAGATTGGAAAGTTATGGCTGGGATATGACTTTGAAAAGCACAGCAGTTTATTCAAATGCCGATTTTCTTTTGGCCTCTGAGCTAATTATCAGGCATGGGAACATGGGAAATGTTACTCCACCTGATTTGAAGTTCTGTTTTCTGTAGAAAATGAAGGGGGAGATAAAAAGCTAACACTTTCATGCAGGAAAAATATATGTGAGTTAAACTGTTAGAGCTCCTATTTTGGTTGGATGTTGAACTGGCTTGTCCTGCCTTAAGCCGATTTGGTACGCGGATCAAGTGTTCTGATCTGGTGGGTTTTGTAGGAATGGAACAGCAGGATAAAGTAATCCTGGTTTGGTAACAGCAGGTCCAAGTGTGTGTCGAAGAAATGCAGGACAGGTTAATAAACCCTGATTAGACTATTAGTCCGAGGCTTGTATTTCCTTCTGAGAAACTGTTATTTCGAGTTAACTTTTGGTTTTCTGCTGGAACAGTGAAAAGCATCATATGCAACGCCTGGCAGGGTGGTCATGGCATACTTCTGCATGCTATGCACATTAATGTGCTCTTGTGTACACTGTTTCTAAGCAACATAAAAACAGACAGCTATATTCAGTGCTGTAAACCCCAGTAATGGGATGAGTCGTCTCAATTGCAGGCTAATTGTCAGACTCAGCTCAGAAACTCTTTCCTGTTGGTCAAACGTAATGAAGGGCTCAGCCTTCAATTGTTAATCGTGGCTGCTGATCAGAAAATCAGTGCAAAGGCTTCATTGTGAAAGAGTAGGCATGAAGAATAATCCCTATTTTAGTCAATTTTATATAACCTCCAGTCCCTGAATTCCTTTATATTTTTTTTAACTGTTATTTCAAAGCTTCCAGCTCCTTTTTGCTTTCTTAGTTTCTATTCTTAGTTTCTATTCCTACTTCGCTGTTCTGCCTTTTTGGTGTTTCCTTGTTTTGCTTTTTGTGTTGATTCAGTTTGGTTCCCTTTCAAAGGCTTTCTCTTGCCAGTTTTGTGAATCCCAGAACTTAAAATAGACCCGTCTGGACAGTATATTAAATTGAGAACAGCGTTACCTTTGCTGAAATGTTCATTTTTAGATTGGAGTTTTTTGACAATTATGCAAGGTAATAAGCTGAAAAGTACTGCCAAAATGCAAAAAACCCAAAGAAATATGCAAAATATGCTCCGGATTTTATTTTTTTAGCAGTTCAGTGGATTTTGCTCGTTCCTGTATTGCATTTTTTTCCTGTTCAAACGTGTCTGCGCTGTAAAAGGTTTTCCTTTGCAAAAGGTAGCACTGCTTCTTGGAGTCTTCTTCACTGGTTGAGAGCACAGGATTTCTGGTAAAAGAAATCACGAAACTTAAAAATGTTTAGTGGGCAGCCCATATGTTTTGTGGCTGGAATGGAAAGTGGGGTCTTGTTTGAAAGTTCAGGGTTCTGTTTTTCTTTTTTTCCCCTTCTCTTTAAATGTGAAAGAGTTCTCGTGTCAGCAGGTGGTTTGGCAAAGTCCTTGCCTAGAACTAGAAACTGCCAAACCCACGTGTAGGAAATTCATGAGCTGTTCTCTTAGCCAGAAACATCAGTTGTTACCCAAATTCTGTGGTCGGGAGGTTCAACTGCATCGGGCTTTGCAGCGGTGCCTGGATTTCCAAGCCTTGATTCCCGACCTACCCTGGTGTGTGTTCTCACCCCTTCTCTGTTCCCACACGTGTCACCTTGGTGGAGAAGGTAATCTGACCAAAAAATGGGTTTTCTTCCAACCAGGTTAGTTCTCAGCCGGGTCACCCCTTTGAGCTGGTGACTGCTGGAGATGCTTGTGCCAAGGAAGGGAGATGGGAGCAGCCGAGGGTGGCAGGAGGGAGGACACAACAGCATTTTTCAGCAGCTCTGCCAGCTGATGTCACCTCCGTGTTAATGAAATGTTGGCCCCAGGGTCCAGTTTTATGATCAGCTTAATATGATCTTAAGTAGCTGCTGTTGCTGAAAGGGACAGAATTCTCCTCTCCCTGCCCTGGTGCCAGCTACCCTGCCTGGGGACGGGGTGTGGGACAGCCATGGCGTGGCCCAGGGAGGGGACTGAGACAACTGGAAACCAGTCATTTTTATTGGATGTAATTCCAGTCTGACCTGCCTGTGACTGCTGCTGGTACAGGGGAGGGATGTAAGGGACAACCACCTGTACCTGAAATTCGGGGAAGGGGGGGCTGCTTCGGGCAGGACCCTTGAAAGGAGAAAGGTTGTAGGGAAGCGTGTGAGGGAGGAATCCATCGCTTGCTCCTTGTCATGGGCTTGATTTGGTGGTGGCTCAAGCTGGCACAAAATTGGGCTGCTCTGGAGGGACAAGAAGAGCTAGCCCAGGGAGGGGAGGTGACTGCAGGGTGATTTATTTCTACTGCTGTAGCCAGGTTAATTTTCAACCAGACCTAGTGCTCTGGTGGGGACTCTGGCTGTGAGCGCTGCTGGAACGCGGAGGCGGAAGGGGAAATCCCGCTTTGGCAGCAGCTGCGTTTATGTTGGCTTGCAGAGATTGTAAAATTGCACCTGAGATGAAGGAATAACAAATTCAATTATTGTTTAGGTTGCTTTCTGCTCTGCTGTCTCTTTTATCAAAATTGTACCCAGCTAATTTTAGATAAAATTATTCTGCTTAAGTAAAAGGTTGTTGCTTGCTTGGAGGAGGGAAGGACCTTGTGTGAAAATAAACCTTTTAATGTAAACAAATATAAACAGTTCTTTACCAAGTTATTGTGTAAGGATATTTTGTATACATTTTTAATAAATTATATTAATAACTGATGTGTTTGGAAAGTTCAAGTTCTGTAGTAATGCTAAGTAGAGCACACTTAGAATGAGAGATTTATGTGGTAATAAATAAATGAAGGGGAAAAAGCAAGGCCTAGAAAATGCATTGTAATTTGATAAGTTTAGAAAGTTTCTTGTGTAGCACAGTTCTGTCTCAGATTCCTTGGTTTTTTTAATGACTGATTTGTGACAGCCTTACATAGGAGCTTCTGCTTTGGAAAAAAACCAAACCAAACAACAACCCAACATGACCACTGTGAGATTTCATCCTGACAGGTTTTAAACATTTAGAATTTGAATCCCCTACAGCAGAACTTTGCATTTCCTTCTGAAGGTATTGGTGCTTTCACAGATCTAGTGCATTCTTTTTAAAAAGAAGCCACATTTTGTCATATTGGCCTAACATACCCTGTGAGTGGAGGTTTGGTTTTTCTGAAAGTTGAAAAAAATACATGGAGGGCTTAGCTAGCTACAGGTTTGTTCATATGATGAAAAAAGTAGGCTAGCAATAAGTGTTTGATTTGCTGGGACAGTGGTCAACTGGAAGCACTCAGCTTTTGAATTTCTGGATACAAATGAAAATTTTACAGGTATCAGACTCCTCAAGGGCTACTCACTAAAACCTTGGTTCCTCCATCAAACAAAATTGCTCTGAATCTGGGTCTGTGTTTACACCACTGTTGTGGTTTTGCTGTATGGAAAGTTCGATTTGATCTCTAATTGGCAGTGCAAGTGGCTCAAAACAATCTACCTAGATTTGTTACACAGACTTCACTGAACAGTATTTTTTCTTCACGCTGTAACGTATTTGGTTTAATTCTCAGTACCTAATACTAAAAACATCTATTTTACAAGGAAGGGGTTGGAGCTCTGAAGGGCAGAGCAGGGCCTTGCTGTACCTCCGAGAGCAGCCCTTAAAATAGGATTTGGCTTCAGCTGCTGTTGTTCTAAATATCTAAATTTACTGCCTCGCTTGGGAGAGGAGCCTTGGATCCATTTCACTTAGGGAAGGCATTTCAGATCCCCTAATGCGAACAGTCTGTCATGGGTTTCCCTGCAACTGCAAAGGAACAGTCTGCTTTCTTTCCAAGATGATTATCTTTCTAAAGCCTGGTCTGTCTTTAATTAGAGGAGGCAGGCTTCGTTCTTCCACATGGGATGGCTGAGGTTATAGAATAGAGCAAAGTTGCAGCTTTTAGATTGAGCGACCAGGCAAAGTGTGATGGAGGAGCTCAATGGAGAAAAGAAGACAAAGGAGCATAAATCTTCATTCACTTATTGACACCTCAGTCGTAGTCTTGCAGCTCCTGTGTTTCTGAAGGTAAAGATGTCAATTAATGAAATATTTTGGGGCCTTAGATCTGATGCACTGTTTCTTTAAAGCACTTCTAAAGGATTAGAAGTGCAGAACCTGCAGTAACTGCATGGGTTAAAATTGGTGACCTGAGCATCAATGCATCATGGACCTTCCATAGGAAGTGGGCTGGTGGGTTGTCACCTCCAAAACAGCAGCCTTTGCTGTGATTCCTGCTATTCCCACTAGAGCATCAGTGGTCACCAGGTTACAGTGAAAGCAATTTTAGTACTTGTGCAGAAGCTTATATTGTTAATTTGGGTGAAAAACAAAGGATAGTAGGCAAACTCGAACTTGTACCCGGTGATGGTGGCTATCATCTTGACAGTCAATCCAAAGTGGTTTTAAAATGAGCTCAGAGAATATTGATATTTAGCTTGGGTCGTGCTAGTTTCTTTTGAAAGAAATCCAACAGCACCGAGGATCCCAATTCCCTACCTCACTTTCAGTATGAACGCTGGGGGTGTTTTATGGTAGGGATTATTTTGGGGCTGGTGTGGCAATAATGAATTTGGTTTCTGTGGTGAGAAGTGTGGTTGGCCAAACACGTTTCTGCTCTGGCTTGACTTCAAAATGCTGTGCAGGTGAAACCAAACTCCTACAGTATATCCAGAAAGCTGAGTATTGCCACAGGATGCCAAAGAAAGCAAAATAAATCCTTCATAATAAAGTGGTTTTGAAAAGTGACCTTTAATATATGCGTTCATGAAGGCCACAATTGCAGGATTTTTGCTTTCCAGTTGCATAGAAAGATCAGTTAATGTGTTAAAGGTCTTGGCTTCTGAAAAGCACGCACAAAGGCAGCATCTAGATAGACTACGAGGAGAGTAAAATGTGTATGTTACAATCTGTAGTTTAAATTTTAATCCAGATAAGGAGCCTTTGCACGAGCCTGCCTGCCCGGGAAGAGGAAAGGGCAGAGAAAAATACCTTCACACATTCTTCTGAGCTGTGAAACAAGAGACTCCCTCCCTGCATCACCTTGATTTCTTAAAGTCAAAACCAAGGAAAAATGAAGGAATTTACTGCCATAAACAATGGTTTATTTCATGTTTGGATACTGACTGCAGCAGTCACTTTAAGTGTACAGTAAGTGGCACTCAGGAGTTGCGTCATCTGTACGTTAGTGCTTCTCCTGCATCCTTATTGAAAGGGCATCACTGAGTCTGTCTTTGGTCTTGTTGTTTCAGCTCTTTCTCCCAGTTGAGATTTTCATTAGGCTTTAAAGTAGTTTGATGCGTTTCATCATTAGGTTCTGTAAACTTGGATTATAAAATACGGGCTTAACTCTGCTTAAAGAGGAAGCCTGTTCCTGGAATTAAGCACAATGTCGAGGGGGGGAAATGTAAGCTGGTAGTTCTGAAACGCCTTTAAGTTACATTTTTGATGAAGTCTGTCTTAGTGAATATTAAAAAAGCAACCCTTTTAGAAGGAAAATGGTAATCTAATTCTGGGTTCCTTGTTTTGGAACGGAGCTGCTGATTCTTTCATTTTTCCTGGCAGCAAATCCTGCCTATTGTATGTGGAAAGCAGGCAGGATGTGCTGCCAGCCCGGCAAAGGTGCTCTGAAGTGTTAACTCGGGCAGCAAAGCTAATCTGGTTACTCTTGGTAACAAACAAGTGCTTTGTTTAAGGAAAATCAAAGGACTGGGAGGGCTACCTTTAATTTTGCCTGGTGTTTCGGGTGGATGTCCCCTTGCTTCCGCTGAAATCTTTCCAGGATTCAGGAACGCGGACTTGTTTCGTCTTGAAGTGAACAGCCCTCCTGTAGCATCACCTCCCACCAGCTCCACCTCCCGTCCGCAGCCCGTGAGTCAAGGTTTCTGTTTCCACTTTGACATTTGAACTGAGTCACTTGTTCTGTTGTGAATGTCCAAGTTTTTATGGCTCTTCATGACAGGATTGTGCTTGTTCCTTCCTTGTTAGCCTTTCAGGGTGTAGATTTCCACTGGTTTTGTAGCCTGGGAGATCAGCCTCTGGGTCAGGGCTGATGCCCTGGTGGTGGACAGGACCCTGCTGTGAAGCCAGTGAGATCTCAAATACTGTTTAGATGAAGTGTTATTTTTTTCTAAATCTCCAGTACTGGTTTGAATAGAGCCTCTTCTTTTTATACGTGGAAATATAAATTCTTTCCCGGTGGAAGATAAACACTTTTATCTCAGGAATTCTCATCTGCTGTTTCCAGATGCACAGAGAAGACTTCTGGCCTGGAAGTGGGAAGGAGCTGTAAAATGAAAGAGTGAGGGGGACAATTTTAAACCTCTTAAAGCTCCTCTGCCCACCCTGCTGAAGATGGAGCCAGGCAGGGAGCTGCCACTGCACGTCGAGCTGTGTTTCAGGCTGTGCTGTGCTGAAAGAAAGCAATAAAGAGAAATAAAATAAAACACTTAGAGGATGCCAACTGAGGGCACATGCAATATATTTGCAAAATGCCACAGCAAGCTAAGGTATTGTAATTAAATATGTCCACAAAAAAAAAAAATACAAACTTTCCACTTTGAGACCTCTTGGTTCATTTGCTTGGAGTTGGTTAACGCAATTATTTCTGACCATGTCACCCCCAAATAGAAAATGGCTCCAGCATTTATGTGGCATCTCATATTTTATGTGAAGTACACTATTTTCTGTCTTTAAAAAAAACAAAGCAAAACCAACAAGAAAGGAGAAATTGTTCCAAGAGTGAATTTGGCAACAAACGTTTTGCTGAAAATTATAGTTTCTCAATGTTACAGTATCAGAAAGTGAAAACCGAGCTCTGGCCAAGGTCGGTGGGGTTGTTTTTGTCTGTCTTTGGTGAATGCCACGTTCTTCATATGTTGTTCACCTGAGCTGTGCTTGGAGCCCAAGCTGCTCTTTGCCACCTGCTCCCACTCCAGAGATGTGTCAGGTTATTTGTCTGAAGAGTGAATTTGGGAAGCTGATTTGGCTGAAAAGTTTTTTTTTCTGCCAGATTATTTTCAGTCAGCTTGGCTGCCTGAGCTCATTTACCTGGTGCCCCAGCAGAACCAAGTGTAGCAGTGGCAAGAGAGGGACACTGAAGAAGCCAGGAGCTGCTTTTGGAGCTCAAGGAACTCTGCACTTTGGATGCTTATGGTGGGCAAATTGTTCTAACTCAGTGTGGGAAATAGTCTGCAAGTACCATGTTTAAGGAAGTCAGCGGCTTTTGGTCCTCTTTACTCATGAAGGAGGTGATTACAGCTGCAAGGAGTGGTTGCTCAGTTTGGGTTTTAGAAGCAGTCTTTTCAAATGCGCTGCTCTGGGTTTTAACTGAAAGACTCTGTTCTGGCTCGTTCAGGTGGAGGTTCTGGCGTGGCAGGTACCCTGCCTACTGTAGCAGAGAAACGTCACCTTCAGTTCTCAGAAACCTTCCTTTCCCAGGGGACCACCTCTGGTCCAGCCTGGCAGCCCGTGTGCCCTGGTGAGCAGTGACACCAAGCCCCGTGCACAGAGTCTGGCCTCCCCCCGGCTGCCGCTCCTGCCGTGCTCCATCCCACCTCACGCAGAAGGTGTCAGGAGGCTCCAGACTGGGTAGCTCCAGGTTTTCCTGCCCCGTGCCCTCTGGAAGTGTGAGAATGGATCTTGCACAAACAGCTGGGTCACACACTGGTGTATTTGGGGCCCCCGGCACACAGGAGGGGTTGGGACGGTGGGGCGTGCTTTCCACATTACAAATGACTTGGAGGGACCTCGTTTTGCAACTGAGACTTAACTGTTTGGACTGTATTGGATTTAGCTGCTGGGAATGTAAACAGCCGTGGCTGCTGTAATCTTGGTTTGGGGCTGGGTTGTGTTTGGGAATGTGCCGTGGAGGGATTTACGGTGGAGGGTCTCCAGGCTGGGGGCAGCTATCAGCACCGTGGGGCTTGAGAAAGCCCTTGGGAACATACTCTGCAATGAAATCTTCCAATTCTTAATCAGCTCTTGATTCCAGAGGCAATATTTCTTCATCACTTTATACTACTGACTAGTTAAGTTATAAACAAAACTGGTAAGGGATAAGGGCAAAACTAGTTGACATTGAAGAATAATTCTCTTACTTTCTATAAAATTGCTAATTCTCTAATGAGTTGGCATAAGGAGCTAGTGACCCGTGAAGCTGCAATTAGATGTAAAGTTTAAACTAGTAGTACCTGTTATTCAGAGGAAGATGGAGATAGCTGTGATGGTTTGTTGCTCTTTCCCCAGGTGACTGCTCAGTAAGGAATCGGCTGCGCTGTATCGCAAGGTTGCAATTTCTGTTTCATGGCTGTGGTCACTGAAAACCACTATTATTTAGTGGCTCTTTCCTGGCTTCCTTGTTAAAGGTGGAATGTGGGCCTGCAGGAAGGGTGAGGTCTTCCCTCTGCATTTCCGAACCTGACATCATTCCCAGTGGCTTTTCTAAATGAGCGCTGGCCTGGGGACGCTGTCCTGCTGCCACCGGTGGATGACTGGGGAAAACACTGGAGGAGGAGGTCTGGATTTTCAAGCTGTGACTTTAAATCCTTGATAAACCAGTTGGGTGTGCAAAGATAAATACATGAAAGTTGTTTAGCATTTCACATAATGATATAGAGTCTCATAGTAACAGTATTTTAAATTGAAACCAACTTCTGCTAGCACGTTACTGAACCATCTTTGCTTTTTCATCAAATTAATACAATTTCCTGGGACAAAGGAGGTGAAGGAGAAATCAACTCTTTGATAAATCTGTAGTTGGATGGAAGTTCTATACCGTTTGTTGATTTTAAATTAACGTGGCTAAAGCCATTCAAAAGCATCCCATAGGTTTATGGTAGTATAATGAAAGGTTCTATTGAGGACAGATAAGGAATAATATTAGAAGGAACATTGTTTCCTCTAAAGATTATTTCTATAAAATGCATTTTTTGATCTCCAGCAGCTAAAAATGAATTTATAAAATCTTATAGTGCTTTGATTATTGCTGCACAGGCAGGAAAAATTCTGTGAACACTATAGTCAATCGCTGTTCTTGTGATTTTCAGCAGTTCCGTGGTTTAAATGATGTGTACGTATCCAGTTATAATTGCTCTAAATGTTCTTAGAAGTTGTTTTGGATTATGCCACCTGTGGTGGCTGTTTTATTTCCTAAAGCTGCTGGTTACGTTAAGTCTGTGTGTTCTCCTCTGGGATGTCAGATCTCCGCTGCCACGGTGTCTGTTCCATGTCACGTCAGCGTGTAAGTGTGTCAGCATCCAGGGTGAATGAACTGCTGACGCCTTCCTCTAATCTAACTTTCTCTTACTGAGCCAAATTAAGGACTGGAGAGAGATACAGGGGAGTCAGTGCAAGCTCTGTTGTGTAATGTAGATATGGAAACCAGCTGCATTTTCTCTTAAATGGATTTCTAGGCAAGAGGAGGAGGCTGAGACCTGGATGTATGTGAAGGCTGCAGCCCAGCTGCTGGAGCTCTAGTAAACTGCCCTCCTCATCTTTTGTTAAATGTTGATTGCTGAACTAGAAAACCTTAACGTGGCTGGAACTGCAAGCAGCTATTCTTAAATGTCAAAATTAAATAGTAGGCTGTTATATTTATAAACAGCTGCATCTGTTATTGGGAGAAGTCTGTTTGAAGACACCTTGAGCTGTGTGGTCTAGTGATCTTAGGGCAGGTAATCACAGTCTGCTCAGCCCTTTTCTGGGCTGGCTCCTTCGTTCTCCGTCTGTTGATCCTGGTGTACAGTGTGCCACCTGGGTCAGGGTGGGATTTTACCCAAAGGGTAGTTGAATTGGTGCCTCTATGTATGCATTGCTTAGGCTGACCTGGTGTTTGAGATGGGCGGTTTGCTAAGATGTGTCTCTGGAGGAGGCAGCGTTGTACAGGCCGTGCCATACTCCGTTTCTTAAAGGTGGGTAAAATCTGCTTTCATGAAAGCTGCCAGTGAAAGGTGTCCATTCACCAGTGGAAAACAGAACCGAGAAGAAAATGGAGTTTGAAAGCAAAGGCCACGTCAGCCATGGTAAATGCAGCCCCTTCTTGAAAGGTGTGTACAGCGTCAAATTCAGTTTTAGAGGGAGAGATGGCTCATCCCGTACACAGTCTGTTGGAAGGGCAGAAATCTCTGGCTGCTCAAGAATTCTGTGCAAAACCATTACCGTGCACAGCACTGCGTTCCTATTAGTTCCCATCAGAAATATTTAGTACCTCTGTATTATTCTATCACATCAGTTACCTGATGAGTGTGGTAGTTGCTACTTAAAATTAGATTAAAATCTGTTTAAGCATGTGCTACTAGAACTGGAGTATTACCACGCTCTGGTTCTTCCAGATAATTTCTGGTGGGATTTTGCCAAAAAAAAAAGTAAAAAAAACTACAAACCAAAACTGCTCTCTAAAAGGATATGATTTTGATCAGACACGATATTTCTATTTGTGTGGAAGAAAAGTTTATCAATCTCATTCATTTTCCTAAACAAATAAATATTACGGTGCTTGTTGCTATTCCTGTGCAACATAAATCTGTATTTATTTACTACAGTGCTAGTTACATTGCTCTTCAAGTGTTTAAGCAGCTTTTGTCTTAGCCTTGTTGAGGTTTTGAGCATTACCGTATTCTGGTATTTAATTATTAAACACCTTATGGTTCACAAATAGTTCAAGCAGATAATGTGCCATGAAATTGAAGTCAAATGCCTTAGAAAAACAACCAACCAACAAAAAACACCAAACACCTTAAAGTGAATGAATATTGTTTTTCAAGGCATTTTGCATGTTCACCTGATGAAGGCTGATCAAGAAAATAAACTTTCTGTGCGTGACCAGTCTTGCACTAGGTTATTAAACATATTTTAGGACCAGAAGGTAGTCAGTGTAGTAGATGAAGAACCCCGACAGTGGTGGAATTCTCTGAGCAGAAAGACCTGGAGCACCTCCAAGTCCTCTGTCATGATAGATGTGTAGTAAGAGTGAACAGCCAAGTAAAGGAGATCTCGGGTGAACTGCATTTATCTTTATTGATCTAGCAAAGGTGGGATAAAGCCATGTTATAGCAAAGGAGTCAACAGCAAACAAATCTGTGTCAACATTAAACAATTCAAAGTTTATGTGTACACTGGGGTTGGAAGAAGGTGTGGGATTGTATGGGTAGAGGTTTGAATAGGTTTGTAACAACTGTTAATGTTTTGTCTGGAAGTACACATAAATATTTAGTTACTTTTCTATTGAGGGATAGACCCTTGCTGGGAATACTATTAACTTCTGGCGATCTCTAAGTAATAAATCTTTTCTATTCTTTTAGTATCATGGAATTCAGCGAAATGAGGTAATGGGAGATTTCAGAGGAGGGTTGTATACACATAATGTTAAGGAAAGGGGAAGGTGATCAGGCTGCCCTTTCCTCTGCTGATGGATAAAGCCCTGCAGGGGTGACGTATAAAAAGATGAAGTTGGTTGTTCTGCTTTTCTTGTGTTTTCATGTTGCTTTACATTCAGGTGCGTTGTTAACGTTACCTGATTAACAACATGGAGTAAAATTCAAGTTGCTTCAACACATCTTTGCATTCAAATGAATTTGCTCAGGATTCCAGTTTTTGTGTTTAAAATCTGTGTGGAGTCTGCAATATCATTAGAGCTTGGTGCAGTGCATTCGTGCTGTGGGCTTGGAATTCCAGGAATGTCAGGCTTTCCCAGTCACCCTGTGCTGGGAGAGCCACCCGTGGTCACTCCTTGGCCAGCATGACATCCTGAACGTGTTGGCGTTTGCAGCAATGGTCATAGCAGGGTGATAGTTTGAAATTCAACAGGTTTTTGTTGAAAATGTTGTAGGAATCTTTGCCCCTGAACATGCTAATTAGTCTGACAATGATCTTTTTTTCCTCCCTTAGGGCTGAGAAAACAGAGGTACTCAGTGAAGACCTGTTGCAGGTATTGTAACACAGTTAATATATATATTTTTTTAAATGCTCTTTGTGAAGTTTGAGCCATCTGCGTTTTGTGAAATACCTAATGTGGGGGGAAAAAAATACTGTACATGACAAGGACAAAAACAAAGATGTTTTTGGCTGACACCCCAGCACATGAAAAAACTATGATCCAAATCAAATGAAAAAACTCAAGTACTCGTGTTTCTGAAGCCAACCATATATGGCTTGATAAAGTGAAGGCAGAAGCTTTTTTTTCTTGTAATTATATGAGCTAGCTTGTTAAGCTTATGAACCATTAGTGCTAATGACTTGCCAGTTTGTCTGGTGGAGGATGATGAGCTGGGAAATAAGTATGATTAGGCACAGCTGGTTTCTGTCTGCATTTCTGTTTCTCTTGTAAAGGTCATCTTGGGCTTTAAGAGAGGTGGCAAAAAAACCATGCCAACTGCTTGCTGATATGGCATTTTTAATAATGGCATTTTTTGCTGAAAGTTGGGAATTGCTCCAAATAAGTATACAAATGCTTCTTATTTAGCGGATGATGTTTGGTCTCAAATTTGTCAATGCTGACATTTGGTTTGTTTGCAGACTTGTCAAACCTTACTTTCATGGTGGGATTTTAGTTGCAACTGTTAGATTGACAAGGTTGACTAATTACATGGAACAGTTTTGATTACAGACTTGTTCTACGTAGTTTTCTTCCTCTGTTTAGCTTGTGGAATGCAGCAGAACATAAATTGACAAGGGAAGTCGGGCTAGCTGCTCCGCAGAACCTCAAGTATAACAAGTATTTCAAATCAATTACAAAGCATCTTGGTATGCTTAAGTTCAGGACCTGTATAGGAAACAATGAAGCCAAAGAAATGATGCAAGTACTCTTATTTCAAATCTTTCCAGCTGCTTAGATTAAAGTAGAAGATGAGAGAATGTATCAGCCTTAAAACTTGAATTCGGCACAAATACATGAAATCCTCTTGAGTAACAGTGAAATGAGCTGACCTGAAACATTTTACCCTGCTTTGCAGGGGTCTGCTTTTTTTGAAGCATAAGTACCTTACTGGTTTGACACCGCTGTTTTTAATTTCTGAAGAGATGCATCCAATTAAATGGCATGAAGGATGTCAGAATACCTTGATAGCCCGTAGGGGCCCATCTGTTTTCTTGGTTAGCTGCAGAATAGTAAGAAGAAGCGAGAGCCAAAAGTACTGCTGCTTGTTGCCAAAAAAATTTTGCAAGCAAGCCTTTCCCAGGCCGAGAGCAGACCGGCTACACCCAACTGGAAGAATTTACTCACTTGTTTGTTTGCTCTTGGGGGCTTGTGGAGGGAAGGGGAGGCTCTTATCTAACTAAAGAGCTTAAAAGCGTGGTACTGTTCACTTTATAAACATGTTTCACAGTGTTCTTTTTTTATATTTAGCTCAAGCTTTGACATAGGATTGCCATAGCTTTTTTTTTCTCCCCGTTTTCTGAAGTGTAGTACTCCATTTCAAGTATCTCTGTCAAATGTGCTCCTGTCTAAAGACAAGGAGTGTCTTTCTTCAGTGCTGGAAAGGATTCTACAATAGACCCACTTTCTGGCATGCCCTTGTAGCATATAATAAAGCAATTGTGTGATGTTTTGTATGTTGAAGATGCCCTGTGGCTACAGACGGCGTGGCCTGTAGGTCACGTTTTCAGTTCAAAGGTAGCTTAATGGAGATTAATGTCCTTCATGGTTTTCCTGACATTTTAGAACTAAAAAGCAGATCAGAGAAGAGAGTATACTGTTGTGAAGTTTTAGGGTCATGTTCTTCCTATCAGTCTTCTGCCCTTTCAGTTTGGCATTCCAAATGGCTGGAAAGGGGCTATTGGGAATATATGTGTTCCAAAGCCTTTGCAAGGAACGTAAGCAACCATGCATGGCCAACAAGGGCTGGTTTAATCTGCTGGTGATCTGTAAGATATTTCAGTTACAGGATGTCACCACGTTTCAAGTGGGGGAAAAAACCCTGTGCTCAGTATTTTAAGTCTCAACTACGTGACCATGCAAAAAATAAATGCTTTCAGAAATGGAGGATGGTTTAGAATATGTTGATGGTATTTACTCTTGAACGTAGCACAACGGAAATGAATCGTCTTACCTGCATCAGTAGACCACAAACAGTACCTTCTTGTTCACATGTCTTCAGAAGGACATTTTTGGAAGTGGTTTTGATTTTGAGCTTGTTGATACATGTGCTATAAATAAAAGGCAATGGCCTTCTTGGGCAGTTTCTCTGCACCCTACTGTACCACACTAGATTTTACAAACCTTTTGAGCAGGTCAACTTGGGTTTATCTTGTGGCCATCAAGAGCTTTTAGTCCCTGTAGTACTTCATGTAACCAGCGAAACTTCCTACATTGGTCCCCCAACTCATCAACCCTCTTATACTGGTTCTTTTCCCCTTTCCCTTTGGACTTGCAGAGGCTGCTGCTGGGCAGCACAGCCCCAAGGCCCAGCTTTGGGTGCTCCTCCAGGCTACAGCTTAGCAGGGCTGCTGCTCCCCTCTTCTGAAAGGAAACGGGGAGCCCAGTCCTGCACTTGCTTGTCCAACAACGGGCCTGTGTCAGGAACAGTGTGGCGAGTAGGACTCGAGAGGTGATAGTCCCCCTGTACTCAGCAGCAGTGAGGCCCCACCTCGAGTACTGTATTTGACCCTTCCAAGAGTTTTGGGCCCCTTACCATAAAAAAGACATTGAGATGCTAGAAAGGGTCCAGAGAAGGACTGGAGAATAAGTCTTATGAGGAGAGGCTGAGGGAGCTGGGAGTGTTCAACCTGGAGAAGAGGAGGCTGAAGGGGAGACCTTCTCGCTCTCTACAACTCCCTGAAAGGAGGGTGTAAACAGGCGGAAGTCGGTCTCTTCTCCCAAGACACAGGCAATAGGACAAGAGGAAATGGCTTCAAGTTGCCCCAAAGGAGGTTCAGGTTGGATATTAGGAAAAATTTTTACACGGAAAGGGTTGTCAAGCATTGGAATGGGCTGCCCAGGGAAGTGGTTGAGGCACCATCCCTGGAGGTATTGAAAAGACAGGTTGACATGGTGCTCAGGGACATGGTTTAGTGATATTTTTTTGTCAGAGTAAGGTTGATGGTTGGACTAGAGGATCTTAAAGGTCCCTTCCAACGTAGATGATTCTATGATTCTAATTCTGTGCTGATCCTCACAGAGTCCTTGTCTGTTTGTGCCTTCCTCCACTGGCATCTTCTTCCTCTCAGCTTCTCCCAATGCACAGTCCTGAAGGCTCCTCTTCTGCTGGATCTGCTGTCCCTTTTAGTAGCTGTAGTTTTTAGAAGCTGCTTTTGTACCTTCCAACTGTAACTGCTTTAGAGATATATGTATCCCATCATAGTAGTGCCAAACATACCTGTTCAGGGGAAAACACGTCATTCTTACCTGGATGTATAACACTCTAAATGAATTTGTAGCATGACATGTTCATTAGAACACAGCAGTCTGCTGCCTCTTGAAAAACCAACAGTTTATCTCCTGCTTTAAATGCAGGTACTGTGCCCTTAACAGGAGCTAACATGGCGCATAATAACTTAGCACTGAAATTACTACTCTCTCAGCTAATCTATATTCACGATTGATAGAAAATCTGGAGAGAATTCCTGAAAATGTGATAGGAATGGTTTTAGAACTGTATCAAAAAGTGGAGTCTTTTCAGATCATGTCTACAGATTAAATTTACTTTTTTTTTCCCCTTTGTTTTTAAATAGAAGCCATTCCAAAGGCCTCCTTTTATTCTTGGTGAGTCATCAAAATGCAGATAAACCGCATTCTTTTGGTTCTGGGCATAGAGTGCCATAAGCAGTTCTGTCCCAGTGCCCATCGCTTTGTTTGCTTCTGATGTTATTTGAAATAAAATAATCCAAATTCCTTACTTAAAATCCCTTAAAAAAACAGTTTATTAATGCATATCTTTGTCTTATTCACAGTCTATATAATAAGCCATGTTTTAAATATACTGTGGTAAACAGGACTCATGTTTGTGCATTGACGCCTATGGGGTTTTTTTATTCCACGTCCCATTTGAATCCCATTAATCTCCCCCTGAAAATATTATTTTGCATAGCATGTAGGGACTTTGTCCCTGTATATAATGACCAGAAAAGGAAAGCCAGTAGTAAGTTTGCTCTACATTGATTTATCCCAGAGTGACAGGAATGGTCAGGTGTCTCTAACCTTCTACTTTACAAGGTCACAGTGAAAAAAAATGAGATTTTTTTCCCCCCAGTTTTCTTCCTAAATTAGATATTTACATGTGCCATTTATCTCAGATGTCAAGTATCAACCTTGTTCTCTTCTGCTGAGACAAAAAGCAGGGGCAACGCTTTCCTCCCTCTTCCGCTCTTCAGTTTTGTGAGTGTTGCCAGCGCTGACTGAATTGCTGTGCTACTGAGAGAAAAGCAATTTAAATCTCTTTCCAAGCATTTTTGCTGTCAGGCACTTCTGTTCAGCATCTGAACTTCTTTTAAGCTGTAGAACTTGAGAAATATGCAAGCCAGAACTAAGTGTGGTACAGAGGGAAGATTTTTCTGCTGAGGCCAGGGAAATAACTTCTGTTTTTTGTTTTGTTTTCTCTTCCTCCTCTCTCCCCCTCCTGCCGACTAGATTGAGAGGCGTCTTGACACTGTGAGATCTGTTTGCCACATTGCACAGAAGCGATTAATTGCATGCTTTCAGGGCCAGCATGGTACAGATCCTGATAAGAGACATGTAAGTACGGTTGCCCTTTGGCTTGTCTTCTGAGACTTGACTGAATACAGTCTGGCCTTTTAAATACTGATGGGCTGCTGCCTCAGGTTATCCAAGAGAAGAAAAAGTGTGTAAAATCATCTTCACACGTTGACATTGTTTGGTAAAATGCTACCTGTAATTCCCCATCCAGGTATAGGAACGTGGCCTTGGAGTACCTTAGCAGTGTTGGGACACTGGGTTGTGTCTGCAGTGTACTGAGTACTTACAGCTTTCAGAAGACCTGACTAAGAAGAGGAGATATTCTGCAACTCTGATCAGGCTCCTTATATTTAGAATTACCTTTGTGCATTGTCATCTCTAATTAACTGTAGATGTTTTTCTGCACACATTTGATTTCTGCCCCTCTTTAGCAAAGCCATATGTAGGTTTTCTTTAAGTGTTAGAACCAGAAATAGTTAACATTCAGGTTTTCTCCTGTTATTGAATAATAGCAACCTCCTGAAAACAGGGCCACGCAGAGCAAACCTCTGCAGAGAGAGATGACAAGCTAGTTGCTTATACTTCAAGTTAAATCTGTTCACTTGTCTTTGACAATAGTTGAGATGCATTTTTGGGGTAGGCATTCCAACTAAGACTGAGAAGAAAGTGCTTTTAAGTATCCGAGAACAGGAGCCTCGAGGTTGAAACTTTTTGTGACTTGGCATTTTCTTGAAGTCAAAGAATGAGCTGCATATGTATATAATAGAAACCATATGGAAGAAGAGAAAAATCTTAGAGGGGATGTACTAGGAAAGCTGGAGAGGGTGAACAGCATTAAGCTAAGCACTGTTCCTTCTGTTCCATAGAAAAAACTTCCTCTAACAGCTCTTGCTCAAAATATGCAAGAAGGATCTGTCCAGTTAAGTGATGAAACTCTGTTGGGGTAAGTATGTAGTTTTATAAGTTGCAGTCTGACATTTTATTGCCTGCAGGGCTTTAATTAGTGACTTAGGGTACATCAAGGTTGTCTTCAGTCTAATGAAACGATTATTTCTGGGTCCCTTCTCTAATCCAAAGGGAGAAAACGTGAGCAAGCATTTCTTCCTGTGTCATTCCAGGGGCAAGTTTTAGGCTTGCTCTGAACTACACTCCAGAGGATTCTGATTCTCTGCTTTCTTAAAAGCTTTGACAATGGCTTGTCTCCCTGTGGATTAGTAAAAATTATTATCTTCATTTAAAGTTTAAATTTTAGCCTAAATACTACATTCTGAAGTTTTGCAGTAATGACTTAAAATAATGCCAATTTGCATTAATGGCTTCTAGTTTGAAATAATGCTGATTTCCTTGTCCTGGCAAAGAGCATATTTGCAACTTACAGGACAGTGGCTGAAACAAATGGACATCAATATGCTGAGTTCCTACAGTAAATGTGTTTCCTCATTGCTGATGGGAACTCTAATGGAGGCAGCATAGAATGACCTTAAAAACCTTTGCGTGCGTTTTTGTGAGCTGTTGCAGGAGATACAAACATGGATAAAAATCTTTGAGAGTAAGATTTTTTCCTTAGAGCAAGTTTAAAACAAAGGTCAAATCCTGTGTTTGAAACCCGAGACTGCTGCATGTGTGATTGCTTAGTGTTCTGGTGTTAAGACCCTTTTCACATTAAAGGGCTCTTAAGAGAAAATGAAATACTCCACTGAGCAATTTTCCTGCATCTGGTGAGATGGAAGGATGTGCTTTAAAATAAGTACTGATTTCTCTGCCTGTAGGGCCAGTGCAGTCACCCAGATGACTTAAAGCCTCCCAAAATGCTGTAGCAACTAAGGAATTTTAGAAGACAAAGATTTAATAGCAATTCTTGCCTATCACAAATTTGCCCGTGATGGCATCTTGGTTTTATGCCATTGAGAAATGCCAAAGCTTTCCAGAAGGGTAGCAGACAACAAAGGGCCACCACTGTTTTGTTTTGAATCTTTCTTCTTTAGTTAGTAACTCACATGACAACATTTTTATGAATCTTAAAGGAAAATGCTAGATACATGTGGTGATGCAGAGAATAAACTGGCAATGGAGCTCTCTCAGCATGAAGTACAGATTGAAAAAGAAGTCCTAGATCCACTGTGTCAATTAACAGAGGTGAGTCACTTCAGCCTGACTTGAAGAAATAAATCTGGATTTATGTATAAATTCAGCAAAACAGGTTTATCTCATTGCTGATAATTAAACTGTCCGAAGAGGTCGTGCATTAGTGGTGGAAAGTGGACATGAAGTCTACAAAATGTAATTTATTACAGTACATACTTTAAAAATAAATGTAAGCCTTAAATTCTCATTGCAGACAGAGATCCCCAACATTCAGAAGCAGAGGAAACAGCTCGCAAAGCTGGTGTTGGACTGGGATTCTGCAAGAGGAAGGCAAGAAATGATTTTAATTACTATGTCCTTTTCTGTTCATGTTAACCCCTTGTTGGTATATCGTGGCATCTGATCTGACACTGGTACTTGCTTCTGAAATGCTACTGTGTGCATGTTAATGCTTTGCCAAAAAAATGTATGTTATTCAAAAAAGTACTCATGACTACTAGATTCAAACAGAATCAAGATTTCAGAGCTCTTGCATGCCTGTATATAATTGACAAAAATGCTGTAAGCTCATCTTCTTTCCAGTTCACTTAAGTTTTCAACTGAAATAAGGAATAAGAATGTAATGTTTTAACCGTGCTGAGTGCTTTTACACCATCATATAGAACCATTACATTGGTCGGTTCCTTGGTTCTTCATATTACCCTTAAGCCCCTTATCACCACAGTTTAAGAATGTTTCAATTTATGTAGCATTTTCTGGAATTAGTAGGTCTAACATATTATACACTCATGTCGGACTGTGGAGAATGCAGGATTTCTTGTGGATTTTTGTACTTGTTTAGCTGTTTGTGAGTTATGCCAGCGTGGCATAAATGGTGTGTTTTGAATGCTTTTCTTGTTTCAGAGGTTCTCCAAGAGAACTTACTTAGTTTGCTTCCTGTCAAAAGAAAACAATTTCAAGGGGGCCATAAACGCAGGTTCTTGTTTAGTACCACTCTTCACCAAACGACTGAAGCCTTTCTTCCACAGATACAACCAAGCCCACAAGACTTCAGGAACAAACTTTCAAGTCCATCCTTCAAAAATAGAATCTCTTAAGGAAGAGATGGATGAAGCTGGAAATAAAGTAGAACAGTGCAAGGTATGACAAAATGAGTCTCTATCGTTTACATACCTCTCATCAGCAACAGCAGCAACGGGAATAGGGCTGCTTTTGTAGGCCTTGCACCTGGAACCAGTCAATTACTGCAGTTGCAAATTATGTGGCTGTTAAGAAACTGTATGTCTTAAAGGTATAATAATGCTGGCTCACCTCTGAATCGCTTTAATTTTTTACTTTTGTTTAAAGATGCATATTTTGCATTATTTTCTGCTAAAGTCTGAGAGAGTTCTGAGCAGAAACTGTGTCTTGGCCCTGACTGAAACGGTCAGGGGGTCCCATGTGCTACAAGCCACTGAGTAGCTGTGCAGCGTGAGCCACCTGCATGACGTTCAGGCTGCTGGCATAAAAGAAACATTCTGACTCTTACAGCTCTGAGCATTTCATTCAGTTTCACTTCTCAATTAATTGTCAAATACTAAACTGTGCTGCAGTTGAACTGGGCACCAAAAACCTTTTAGCGGCGCTTGTCTTCGTAGGCAGGGATTGGCTGTAAATCACACATTGCCATACAATCCTGTTGTTGATTTAAGTGAGAAACTGCTTTGGTTTATAGAACAAAGTTGGGCATTTTGAATTATTTTTGCTTGGAAAAATATACATAGCAGACTAAGTGGATTACTGGCTTCCTGAACCAATAGTTCAAACTTAGAGCATGCAAAGTAAGCGTGTGCTTCTGGTTTTGTACAGGAGTTGAAATGCCCCTGTCAATTTAATGTACTCTTTTGCATTCTTTTTGTTTCCAAAGGACCAGCTAGCAGCAGACATGTACAACTTCGTGTCCAAAGAAGGGGAATATGCTAAATGTTTTGTTACGGTGAGTATGTTTTCAGTATGACTTTGCAGCACGTATGTGCATAGGCACCGAGTTCTCAAAGATTACATTTTGTGTGCTAAACCTTCTAGTCTTGTATTGTGTGCTCGTCAGAAGCTAATGCTCTTTTTGTTTTTAAAATGTGGCTTCTGTTCTCAGTTATTAGAAGCACAAGCAGATTACCATAGAAAAGCATTAGCAGTCATAGAAAAGGTCCTACCCGAAATTCAAGCCCATCAAGGTAAAGTAACCTGTGCTCTGGCTGATGCTTCTCCTTGCCTGTGCCACCTATGCACAATATTCTCCTCCTTTATCTTGATTCTCTTGCATGCAGACTTATTAAATAAGGCCATTTTGATCTTCTTAACAATTTTACATCCCCAAGCATAATTCCATCTTTGTGTTCTTTGGAGTTCTCCAGCCATATTTTAACACACTAATAAAATAGTAAGCATTTCTACGATACCCAAGAGAGTAAAGGAAGGGGTTTTCTATTTGCTTGCACTTCTTCCTGGATACCATGTAACCGTTGCTAATTTGTACCTGGCTTTTGAGGCCAATGAAAGTTTTGTTGTGATTTAGGAAGTTCTTAAGGTCTTTGCTTCTTGAATGATTACTAGAGGGTTATCAGAAAATCTCCCCTTATTCTAAGAAGCTTCTTTTTGTTTTTTTTTTTCCCCTTCTTTCAGTCTTTTATCCCAGCGTGCAGAGTGCACTGCAGCTGCCCAATGGAGTGTTCAGGTTCTTGTGTTGAGTAGCAGCAGTTAAGAAAAGCAAATAAGGCAGCTTCATCTCTTCCCTGTTCTACTAAGCTTTTTGTTGTCAACAGGAGTTAAGGTGTAGCGTTAATGGTTCATTCAGAAGATGCACTGCCTGCTGTTGGAAATCACTGTTTGTCTCTCAAGCTGCTAATTGCTTTGAACAAGACGCAGGCTGAACAAACCCTGAGAAAAGTATAATCTGAGCTGAGCAAGACTTAAGTATCTTTCAGTTGTGGACCTCATGCAGCTTGTAAAAGATGAACCATTTAACTATATCAAGAAATAGGATCACCTTGCTGAAAGGTGATATAGAATATCTGTGCTCTGTAGATCAGATGGGAGACAAGGTAATGCAAATACGTGATGCTTAGGCAGCATCAGGGCTGCACTGACTGCTGTAAAGTTGTTGGTTTTGTTTAGCTGTTTTGTACAAACTTTTGGTATGACAAATGCTTCAGAACAGATGAGCCTTCCTAGAAGGTGGGCTGGGAGGCGTGGTGTCTAAGTGGTCCAGTGTCTGAGTTCTAGGTGTAGGACATCACTTCAGTTGGGTTCCTAGCCACAGTTCAAATTTGAACAACTACTAAGATTTCTTTTTCCTAATGTTTGCTGTAACTTGCACAGCTGGGGAAAATGACACGTGCCTCTCGTGGTGTGGTAAGGAATGAGAGGGACCAAAACCTTACGAGGGATGTAGGTGATGTAGTTTTGTAAACCTTTTAGGTGAATTAAATCCTTTGTAGAAGCACACTGTGTCTTCAGAGGACTCTTTCAAAGTCTTTATCCTTCTTGACTTTTTTCCCCCATGAAAAGAATAATGCATCTGTACTAACAATAACCTTTTACATCTGCATTTTTTCAATGAAGACAGCAGAAATGAATGAAAAAATAAATTGTAGGAAACAAAAAAATTCACATTCAAATTGGAGAAGCTTGTGCCAATTCTGACTGTCAGAGTTAAGCAACAATTGAGAAATTGAATTGAAAATTTGTGCAAGCATTACAGTGGGCTACTAAAGTGGTAATTCTAATGTAAAGACATTGGGCTGTTAACATTCATTTTAAGTTGCTGATTCCTTAAATGAGCAATAATCTCTGGGTTAACTGTTCTGTTTTTACCCACCTCAAAACCAGTTAAAACTAAGATCAACCCAGGTCATTCAATCTGGACAAAATTTTTCCTCAGAGATTCTTGCAAACCTAAGCCTTGTGATGTCTTGGCAAATTGGAATTAGTGTAATTTACACCAATTTGGTGGCACTTGCCTTGAAGCCTAGTGGGACGACATGCACTTGCAGTTACACAAAGGATTTGTATGTGCTATTCCATCCAAAAAGATGCAGAAGTATTGTTTTTTCTTGAATACCAGCAGGTTTGTTTTATCTTTACTCATGGTATAAGGAACTTTACCAATCAAGAGCTGTAAAACTCCTACTGTATTCTGAAAATGTCTTTGCTGTACTGGATCCTTCCTCCTTTTCTTGTCTGGGACGTGATTCAAGTGTTTGTGAGATTATGCTCAGTGTTTTGATACTCTCCAATTAGACAAATGGACTGAAAAACCAGCTTTTGGAACTCCATTAGAAGAGCATCTCAAGCGCAGTGGTCGTGAAATTGCAGTCCCTATTGAAGCCTGTGTAATGATGCTTTTGGAAACAGGAATGAGAGAGGAGGTAGGTAACACCGTATCACTTGCTGTGAAGGGCAGGAAAAAAGAGTTCAGTGAAACTCAGGGGCTGGTGTGTGTATGTTTTTTAACACGTTGCTTAATTTTGTTCATTAGCAGACTTGATGAATTGCAGCAGACTAGCCTTTAGCACTGTTTGAAGTATCTTTGAGATGAATGCACTTAGAAAAATTAATGGGCCGAGGGTGAGGGGGGAACTGAAACATTAAGAGATGGCAGTGACACATTCAGGGCCAGCTGGGTCATAACAGTCTAAGGTGAAGACACCGAGCTAGAAATTGTTCTGTTTGTGCTGACGTGTTGTTACCAGTCAAATACATTTTACTTCTCTATGCAGGGCTTATTCAGAATCGCTGCTGGAGCCTCCAAGTTAAAAAAGCTGAAAGCTGCCTTGGACTGTTCAACTTCCCAGCTTGACGAATTCTATTCCGATCCCCATGCTGTTGCAGGTATTGTGAATGATTTGAATCAAAACTGGGTATCAATTGATACAACACCAAGTGAGTGCTGTCCATTTAACTGCTGACTTGCTGAAGTGCGAGGTGTCCCTCTCTGCAGATAAACAGTGAATGAAAATAAACTGAAAGATCACTTCATTGCACAAGTTAAGCACAGATAAGTATAGGGTACGTGAGCTCATCACACTTGATGGATTCATGCCTGCGTGACAGAGCGGTGTTTAAAATTCAGGTGATCATAGTAATCCAAACATCATATTTTGTCTCATGACAAGAGTGTTAAACGGCATCAAGGGAGATTAGAGACACGTGTCGACCTTGAATATGGTCCTTATTCTGAAGAGGTGATTCATAGTTGTGTAGTGCACGTTTCTGTCAAATTACAGTAACTGATGGAAGACCCTTTTGTGTAAAATGTTGAGCAGATACACTGTGGAAGCGTCAGGTCTTCCCACTGTTTCACTGGAACTTGGGTGCTATTCCATAGATAAAATTGCAAATCTGAGGGCAGAGTTTTAAATGAAGATAGAAAGCACTGGCTGAGAAGCTCACCTGTTTCTGCTCTCATTACAGGTGCCTTGAAATCCTATTTACGAGAGTTGCCAGAACCCTTAATGACGTATGGTCTATATGAAGAATGGACACAAGCTGCAAAGTAAGCATACTGAAAATAGTTAATATAGGAAAACATTCTACATATTTTTAGCAAATTTAGTTCTTCATATGTGAAACCAAAAGAAAAGAACAAGCTCACACAGTTTACTTCCTGCTGTAATGGGTCAGTATTTTGTGTAACAAATTATTTTAAGTTTTGTGGTTTAGTGTAACACTAATCGCACCAAAATGTGGTGAAATGTTTTTGTTTAAACATAAGGGTCTGCTTCAGACTATTGGCTGCACAGTATTGATGCTTAAGCAGTTTTCTTTCATTGCAGGTAGAGCTAATTCAGAGATTTGACTAGCAGGTTCCTGAATCCCTGAATACAAAACAGTGCGTTTATTTGGCGTAAAAGGAAGGTTATACGGTCATCTTTTTGTTCAGTGCAGAAACAACAGTTTTCTGATCTGAAAGTAAGATGTAATAGAATTTTTTTTTTTCCTTTCAGTATTCAGGACCAGGATAAGAAGCTACAAGAGTTATGGAGAATTTGTAACAGATTACCTAAGCATTATCATGCTAATTTCAGGTATGTATGAACATCTGTTGACTTGCAGCATAGCTGCTTCAAAGCCCAAGTACCACATTTTGAAGTTGATTAACCAAAACTCTAATCCAGCTTTTTTTTTTTTTTTCCCTTGGCCAAATTCAGTTAGGTTTATAAAAGGACATCCTTTTTAATCAAGTAGTTGGTGTTCACTGGGGATGGCAGACTCTTTCAGACAAGTTAATTCACTGTTGACTGTAATGAAATAGTAATGCACATAACCCCTCTACTGAAGGGTCATGCTGTTGGCAGGAGTACCTGACTTTTCACAAGCTGTGCTCGTCATTGTATTTTCCAGTCTTAGAAATCATCTGGTTGTATCTTATGTGTGTTATTTTTCCTTTTGGGAATGAATCGGAACAAAACCATCTTTAGTGACTTTTGGAAGTGTTGAAGTTCCGTTACAGAATATGAAAATAGCTGTTGAGTAGGCATTCTCAATCTAAATGTGGTTTTCTGAAAATATGATATTTCTGTAATTCCATTTTGCTAAGGTGGGAGATGATTTCTTTTCTACCCAATTCACCTTCTGTAGTTCATGACCATGAAAGTCAGTAGCCAGCTGCTAAGCCAGAAGGCTATTTGGCTTATTTCTGTTTTGTTGGGACCCGTCTTTACAAGTTTTTGAATTTTTACTTAGTTACTTTCTACAAGAAGTACTCTTAGCTCCTGCTCCTTAATTATTTCTTTTCTTCTTGTAGGTATTTAATCAAATTTTTAGCAAAGCTTGCACAGAACAGTGACGTTAACAAAATGACACCCAGCAACGTCGCAATAGTCTTGGGCCCCAACTTGTTATGGGCGAAGAATGAAGGGTAAGCCACAAAACAGAACTTCCATGGAACTGTAGAATCTCTTGTCAGATTGCTTTAAATCACAGAGACTGTTCATAGCAGCAGAGTATGTGCCTAAAAAGTATTTCAAATGTTCTCTCAACCTGAGCCTCCAGACCCTTTCAGACATGCATCACTTTAGGAGCATTTTAAAATGCTATAAATGTTACTGAAGAGTCTCAATATCATGAGAGTGTGAGGTTGCTCTTTATGTGACACTTGGGAGTCTCGATGCATCCTGCTTTCTGTCACTTGCCATTTAGGTAATAGGAATTTTTAAAATATTTTCATACTGGGATAGAACTCGATAAAGCGTTGTACAAATTTCTCCTGCAGATCCCTTGCTGAAATGGCAGCAGCAACTTCGGTCCATGTGGTAGCAGTTATTGAGCCAATTATTCAGCACGCAGACTGGTTCTTCCCTGGAGGTAAATTCTTGCCATAGTTAAAAGAATTTTGTATATTTGATAACCCTACACAGGTAAAACCTCCAATAGCTTTTTGCGGTGAGGCACCACTTTGTGTATGTCTCAGGATGCATTCTTGTCTGTCTTGTCTTTCAGATCAAGATTTCAATGTGTCTGGGGCATTTGTTGCAGTTCCTGCTGTTAATTCAAATCATTTGTCACACACTGGGAATGAATATGAATCTGGGACACTGGAACGGAAGAGACCTCTTAGTATGACTGTGATGGAAGGGGATTTATTGAAGAAGGAAAGGTATGTTTCGTTCTCAGGTTAGGTTTCAGTTATTAGCCCACTAATGAGGAGGCTGTAATTGGACACAGTTTTATTGGTCTCAGGAGGAGAATTTTGTGGAAATATTGTAATTAACAACAGTGATTTATTTCCTCCCATATTGTTGCAGCCTGAGGAAAATTGAAAGGTAAAGTACTGGTATTTGCTTCCAGTTATATTCTCTGCATGATAAAAACCACAAGCAGATTACTGCTTCCAGTTACCGTTGTCCTGTTAGGGATTTGGGGGGTCTAAAATCCACAGAAACAGAAGAGTGTGTATAGTAGCATCTGTTGGTATCTAACTTCTGATATTCCATGGCTTCTTTTTCAAAGCCCATAAGCTGAGGTGGTGTTACCTGGTGCCTTCATGATAAGACTTCTGAGTTGATGATGGTACAGTATACCACAGCAAACAGTAGAACGCTCAAAACCAAAACCAAAACGTGCTGTTTTCCCATATAACATGTAGTGTAATGCTCATTTATTATCACTCATATCATGAATATTCAGCTGGTGTGCTGTTTTGTTTTTAGCTGTTTATGCAAATGTTAAATTGTTACCTGAGTGTTAACTGTGGGTAGCCACATGCAAATTGATCAGCATTGGCAAAAGAAGAAAATCAGTTCAAGATCCACTGTCTTTAACACAACAAGAATAATACTAAATTCTAGAAGGAGTGTGCTGTATGCATTCTAAAATCTGTTAGAATTTTAGTCCATTTATCCATAATTCTCCTTTAAACACAAATCATAGCGTGTATCCCATAGCTTTTTTGTCTGTCTTGAAATCAGTACTGCAACTTAACGTGTCATAGAAACAAAATTAACGTGGCAAAAAGTATTTAGTGAGGAGATACTCTGCTATCTAAGGAAATGTGTCTATTTACATGTAAAATTGAGTGGTTTGACTTCATTGTCATCAATGTCTGTCTTCAAATGTAATTGAGTAGTTTGTTCCACTTATGTTTACCTTATCCCTCTGTGTGGATAAGCCAAATGCTGCTGCATGTCTTAACATTAATGGTGTTATACGCAGACCGTTGAAGCTTTCCTTGTTGCTGCTTTGCATGCTGAGCAACAGGGGTTGCGTTTGTCTCTGTGGGTTATAACATCCAGTTGTCCTGTTGCTTTAGTTACCTGGTGTTGGCTGGTGTGGTGTGTTTACTCTCTCTTCTTTCTGTAGCTTTGGTGTCAAGGTTATGGACTTCCAGGCGAATCCTCGGAGATGTGGCACTATAAATAGAAAGCACACATCCCCAGCTTTCCAGCCACCACTTCCACCCACGGAGGCTGGCGTGCTGGCTCAGCCTGGAGGGGAGCAGCACTCACAAGCTTCTGTGGCTGAAACAAGCCCAGTGGGTGCTGGTTTTGCTCTCTCTGCTGGCACAGCAGAACAGTTGCAAAGTCAAGGAAATGAGGATGGCAGGTAAGAGGCATGGCTTCTGCTGGCAGTGGCTTAGCAAGGCTGCTTCAGCAGCAAACTGATGGTGTCCACTCTAACAGTTCCTTCTACCTGGAATGCACAGAAGCATAGAATTGCCTTGATGGGAAGGGACCTTTCAGGTCATCTGTCCAACTGACATAAGCCATCACTAAACCGTATCTCCATGTACCATGACCACCCCTTTTTAAATACGGCTGGTGATGGAGACTCAGAAGCACTATGCAAGAGCTCTCCTGTCGTGACTATTGCTCCAGAATCGATCTCCTAAAAAGATATACATTATTTTCTATGTTCCAGAATTAATCCTCTAAAATAAGAGAATTATTGGGGAGAAAAGTGCTGATGAAAAATACTGACTGTACTTCTACTACCTGTGTTGACTTTTCCAAGTTATACTCTAGAGGTGTCCACACAGTATGACTATCAGTTTGCTGCTGAAAGAACGAAACCTACCACTGGCAATACTAGAAACCTGTTGGTGTTGTTTGTTGTTTCTTGTACATGTTATCTGGATATGTCTTTTTTTTTTTTCTTTTGTCTGTAGCAAGTGTTAGTGATGACCAGACTTGCTTGCTGGAACACTGGAAGTTGATTTATCATACTCCAGTATTAGTTTCTTTTAAGAAAAACATACATACAAGCTTTTTTGCTACTTAATTACTATTGAAACTTTGTGCAATCATGTCCTCAGTATTAGTATACATGGAATCCAAGACCAATGGCCACAGCCTTGACTTTTCCTTTCATGTACAGTGAAGGCAGCACTTTGCTTTCAATATTTTGTGATCTGAGAGATAGAACAAACCACTTATAAAGGCCTGTGGTGCTCTCCAGACACCAGCCTCTTGCACAGCATCTTAAGGAAAAACACCACTATAGAGTGTGATGCATCATTGACTCTTTTGCATATAGCTTTTGTTCTCAGGTGATATTTTTGCAAAAATAGCTTCTCCTTTGGAAATCCCCCACAGACTAATATTTCCTCCACAGATGTCCTTTGTGGCATAGGCAGCTAAAACAAAACCTTGAGAGTAGTGTCTAAAAATTGCACTTAAAATCTGTGGAAACTCTGCATTCAAGTACTTGCAATTTATTAACTGGAAAAATTAAGATTGCAGTGTGCCAGGAAAAGTGGCTGAAAAGTGTTAGTCCTTTTGCCATGAGTAAGCTGCTTCAAGAGACTATAAAGGTAAGAAAAATGAGTGAAGACTGCCAGTGCAGAGCGAGAGGAGGGGGCACTGCCCAGTACCACCTCACCTGGTTCGTGCCCTGGTCCTGTGTTTCCTCTCAGTTCTATTATCTTCATAGCCAAAGGTCAGGAAGAGCTGAGTTGTCCTGATCTGAATTTCAAAGGTTTTGCAAGGGTTGCTCCCTCAAGGACAAGTTCGGATCTCCCAGCAGGGTAGGGGAGATTCATTCCGGGTAGGGTGGAGAGAAGACTTCAGCCAGCCAGTGAAGGGAAAAGAACCTCTGCTCTCTCCACACCCAGCTCTGGCAGTCCCTGGGCCCTCCCCAAGGGCTTCCAAAGGCTTTCTCACTTTCAGTGGCAAAGGACTACATCTGCCTCCCCTGTATACTATACATAGCAAGTTGGTTCATGTCCTTTGGGCCTTCTTGTGGCAGAGCTTCACAGATGTCTACCAGATAACTGCCAGCAAATTGGATGCCACGCTGTGACAGAATACTTGAAAAGGCCAACAGGTACAGGCCATGATGGGTATATCTGAAAAAAATGGAGAACTAGAACTTTCATGCTGGGAGTCTGTTTTTTTAAAGGACCTACAGATGCCCTGAGTGCACGTTAGCAAGGAGACTGGACTCCTGGGTATCAGTGTTGCATTCAAACAGGTGCTGGGACAATGCAGAACTACTTGGATTCCTGATTTAATTTTGGTAATCAGTCAGGCTTGCCTGAAGCCGACATGTCACTTGTGTGAAGAGCTGTAGCACTGCTCAGTCTCAGGAAATACCAGCCAGTGCAGAAGTTTTTCTGAAGCATTTGAGGATCAGAACTATAGCAGAGCTTGTAATGTAAACCTGAATGGGTGCAGCTGATCAGGGCAAGGTGTTTTACCATCATCTTCTAATTGAGGATTTTTAATTTTCAGCACCTCAAAATCTAAGGACAACCCGTCTTCATCTACTCCTCCACCCGTGAGAAATGGTGGGCATGTGGGCACTGCCCAGAACCAGTCAACAAGTAGCCCTAATCAGCTTTCTGTTAATCAGCCACAGAATGCAGCAGGTCCCAGTCCCCATTCATTGAGGAGAGGTGTGTTTTTCATTTCATTTTTAAGCCACTAAGTTCCAATTCTTTATGTACTGCTTACTAAAATAATTTTACCAGTACCTCTCGCTTTGTTACAGACAATGGTTTAATTCACTTGCATTTCACTAAGGTCTAGTTATAATTGCATCTTTGACTTTTGGGATCTTTCATGAATGCTGGTAGTAATGTTACTGATGCTTTTTAGCAAAATCACTCAAAGGCTATTGATTAGTTAACCCGTGTATGCATTTCTGTAGCTTCCTATTGATACTGCTTTTATTTGATAATACATCATTTTATTTCGATAATGTACTTGAGTATTCTTTTGTACTACTGACTTCTTTCTTCTGGGATTTTGGTTTCATAATTCACAACCATGAAATCTCACCTCTTCTCTTAACAGCAGTTAAAAAGCCTGCGCCAGCCCCTCCCAAGCCAGCCAACCCACCACCAGGGCAGCCAGGAAGCCAAAGTACTGCCCCAGCTGCCCAGCCACCTTCTGTCTCTCCAAAACCACCTGCTAGAAGTTCTTCTCCTCCTGCTCAACATGCAAATCAAGGAGCAGCCCCAACCTCCACTTCCCAGGTTTCTGCACCTCGGAGATATTCCAGCAGCCTGTCCCCAATACAAGCTCCCAACCATCCACCACCTCAGCCCCCAACACAGGCTACTCCTCCAGCGCAGCCCAAATCAAACAGTCAGGCGTCTCCTCCTGCTGCACCCAGCAGTGAGCATGGACCAGAGCAGCCCTGTTACACTCCCCCTCAGACTCCAACACCACCTGATACTCCCCCTCTAGGAAAACACAATGTTAGTTCCCCATCGTCACAGCCACAGCCAGCTGCTCAGGAGGCCTCCCAGTCTCACTCCCCACCGCAGACCGGTACACTGCCCAGGCCACGGCCGGTACCAAAACCCAGAAACAGACCTAGCGTTCCCCCTCCGCCTCATCCTCCCTCTCAGCTGGCTGGAGATGGTATCACTGCAAATCCCACACAAACAGCTTCCAAAATAGTAACAGGTGAGTGGATTCTCGTATTTGGTGTCTCCTCAAGGAGTGGAAATGAAGCAAGTAATGCCTGTAGCTGTAAATGAATTGGGGGGGGGGGAACAGGACACAACATGACGACTGAAAAAGAGCAATAACAGTTAAAATACTAAATTGCTTATTTCCACTTAAAATGCCCACCCACCTGTTCTGTGCATGAGGATTTGGGGCACTTCCTTAGTGAAGGTTTTCGTTCCTGAAGCAGAAAGGTTTGGGGGGGAAGTGTAGATTAGCTTGCTTTATTTTTATTTTTTTTTTCTCCTTCTTTTGAAGCAAAGCACTATTATAGCAGCCATCTCTCTAGGGTTTTCTCCAGGATCAGCATCACAACAGTCTCAATTATGCTTATGCATCTGTTGCCAAAAAGCAAATATTTGGAGGAGGGAGAAGACGTTGCCCAGGATAGTATAATTCAGCCCCTACAGAAGATAAGAAAATGGCAAAAATGGTCACTGATACATGTTCCAATAGACAAGATACTAACCCTGTAAATGTTTTACCTTATGAGAATTAAGTCTTCTGATGTGCTTTTATGTTGGACATCCAGAAGCTGAAGAACCGCTTACACTCAATTGTGTATCTTAAGTCAATTTCTAAATAGATCTTCATATTTTAAATGGAGCAACCTTTCTCTGTTTTGAGGCTTTTGTGAAGTAAAGAGAAACTTTCTGTCTTCTCCCAGGAATTTCATGAAGCTTGTGGTTACTAGTTTGATCAGGGTAACGTTAATTTAAGTCTGGAGGCAGGGGGGAAATAATTGCTGATGACAGTCAAAACTAGCACATCTTGAAATATTCTCCTGCCAAGTCTCTGCTTGTTTTAGGAATTTGTGAAGGAAGATGTAATAAATGTAGGAGACTAATGCTTTTAAATCTACTTATATTTAATAATGGTTAAAACTTCCTAATGACACTGCAGCTTCTCTAGAATAAGACTAATGTATTGAAATGCAAAGTTTCAATTCTGTTGCCTAACAGCTTTACCCCATGATGCCTTCACAGGTGGGGATGGTTACTGCGAATAAGGTTTGTACTTATGAGAAACATGCAATACCAGCTAAAATGCTCCTGGCACAGCAATATTTTATTTGTAGCTTTATTTTGTATATGCGCTTTGGAATATGTGCTCTCTGTCAACTCTGTGTTACCTCATTACTGCATATCATTCTGTTTGTAAGAGACTGTAAGGCCTATGCTGCTTAATTGTAATGGTCCTGTGAATATTAAGTTATTTGTTAAATTGTAAAAATAGCTATAATGAAGTGCGTAAGGCTTCACACAAAGTCACTAGAACTGCTGCTCCACAAGTCAAGTGTGAAGCAGTGACCCGGTTGAAACAGGTTTGTCCTCATCAGTGCAGGCAAATACTGAAGCTCGTGGTTTCTTCCTACACTTGGTTGTTTTAAGGCTGGATTTTAATGTAGCTTTCACTTTAGGTTTTCAGTTATTTTTAACTACTTGGAATTTTATTTGGCAAAATTCATGTTCATGTGACTAAACCCCTTCGTAGGACAGTACCCAGCAGCGTTCTGGCATGTTTGCATTTGCATTCTGTCAGCTCCAGCCTCACTAATAGTACTACTGCGTTCAATCACAGCTGCCAAACGACACATTAATAATCATATTATTAGAGATGCTACCTTTTTAAGGTAACAACTGCATGCCAGGCTGAAAAAATTGAGGCAGTATTCCTGAATCACCTCAAGATTTGACTGTTTACAGGAAAGATACTGAAATAGGTACTGGATTGAGAACTCAAGCTGGAAATAGTTTGGTTTGTTGTTGGTTTGGTTTTTTTAATCGGAGAAACTAGCAGTAAACAAGCTGCTTTAAGCAACTAAAACAGTAGCTTTGCTTTTGAAAATAACAGGCTTCTGATTGTAGTTCTGTTCTTTTTGTCAGTATCTGTAAAATACAAGGGCAGTTTATTTCAAAACTGAATTCCGAAGTAAGCCTGAGGCCTGGATCTTTACAGCACTTAAAATAAGTTAAGAATGGGAACAGTGCTGATGAGTCAAACGTCATGGAAAGACTTAACCTTAATTTCTAAGTTGACCGTGTTTGTTTTCATTTTGGAATTTTTCTGGTTCTGAGAAGGTTGCTCTAATGACGAGCACGGTTTGTTTTACCCCAATGTAGCTGGAGAAATACTGACCTTCTAAAATCATATCCAGCTGCTCTGGAGGGGGCTGCTTCGTTAGGGGGGAGTTGAGGCTACACAAATGAAGCATCTGCTGTAGGGGTGAGACTCTGAATTACAACTTGGTCTCACTCTCTTTCAGCCGATTTACAGGCATAAGGTACACAACTGGTCGGTAGTCTGGGTAAATACACAAAACCACTGCAATCAACAATTGAAATTGAACTGTTAGAACTGGAGAGACTTAATATTCCTTTTAATTGCAAAACATAGCAAATTGGCCATGCAGGTTGTATACAGTAAACAATAGTATGAAGCTGCCATGCAGGAAAGGCAGTAAAGAAAGCTGCTCATGAAGGATTTTCTAGGAAAACTGATAAAGGAACCCAGAAAGTCCGGTGTGTTTTGCAAAAAAAACCCAACCCACCTGGGGAACAGTTGATGTCTATTCAGGTTTACCTGCAGCAGAACACTCAGCCACAGGATCATCCACCTTTTCCACATTAATCTTTTTTTTTTTTTTTTAAAGGATTAATATTTGTTCTGAATTAACACCACTGCATATTACTTAAGAGGATCTGCTCTAACATTTACACGTGCACATACAAGCACTTGTTATAGACTGACATCTCATTCGCAATGTGAAATAGCTGGTTTTAATTTCAACCTTAAATAATGAAGTGAGGGCAGGCAGATGGGAATAATGGAAGCCAAAATTAAGTTGCCAGCAAATTTCAGAACAGGAATTCTGAATTGTTTCCAGGATACTGTGGAATTCCTCTGTCCCTGTACTGGACTTCAGTAATGCCTCAAATTCTCTTTATGGTAATAAAGCAATAAGCCCTAGAAAAGAATATTCTAATCAAAAATTTTATTAAATAATCTAGATGTTTGACCTGCATTCAGTAGGAACTGTATGGGAAAGTTCAATGGTAAGGAAAAGGCATATGATTGGCCAAAAATGTTGCTAATTCATAATCATGTGTGTGCTAATGCCCACTACTAACCCATCACAAATAACACCGCTTGCTTGCATTTTCGTTAGCGTGGCATGCAAAAAGAATGGCTGTTGGATGCTCACTCTTACATTAACCTACTAAAAGTATTGGAGATTAGAATGTATAAAGTTGTTCGTGTTTTGACTGGCCAGTTTCACATCATACTTTTTCCACATACAGAAAATCCTATCTAGAAATCCACGTGTTTTAGAGTGTTTCACTTTCTATTTGAAGTAGTTGAACCGTTGTTTGTCACAAATGCTCCTTTCCTGTGTCACCTCACGCTTTCAGTTACCTCCTTTTCTGACTCACCCTTCCATACTCAGTGGTGGGAGGGAGAACTTCTGTCCTGGCACCTGAAATTGAAGTATACCTTTTGAGCCCTGCTTTAAGTAAAAGTTCAAAGGTAATACTAGGCCCTGGCAGAAATCAGGGAGAGCGTGGTGCCTCTACCACCTGGTTCTGTGCCCTTCTGGGGCCAAGTTCAGTGTAGAATATTTTGAGTAAGAGAAAAACGCAAGAAGAATTTGGCAACTCACACAATTGCATAATTCTATGTATTATTGCTTCCGTGAACAATAGTAAAAGTGACTAAAAAGCCCTGACTGTAGAAGTACTTATGTTTTTATCTGTTGTAGAGCCATCAGTTATGCAGTACAGTGGGGATAAAGGAGAGCTGTGATGTTATGGAACTTTTTGTGAATTGGAGACTCATTTAAAACATGTGAATGTGAAGTGAAGGGGAAAAGTTGGGTTTTAAAGTAGCCCCAGTAATTATTTCTTCAAAGGTCTGTTGAACAGTGACCTCGTACAGGTACCACAAGGTGCTTTTCACTGGATGCAGCCCCGTACACTGAACACTGACTTCAAAAGGGCAAACAAGGGCTGGGGAGAGAGAAATCTATTTAAAAGATTCCCCCAAGATGATCATGTTTTAACGAGCCCTAACAGTACTGATGGTTTGTTCTGTGCCTACGGGCTGATTTCGTTTACCACTGAAATGCTACCTTAACCAAATACAGTGCTCCTCGAGATTCCAGTAGGAGATTTGGGAGAAAACTTACAGTTCACGCCTCACAGGAAAACTTAAATTCTGGAATCAAGTCTTTGGGAAGGTTGCAGCAGTAAGAGAGGGGTCTAGAGGAGGCTCCATTCCAACTTCAGCTCTGTCTCTGCTTTCGCCTCTTCCCTGTCGTTTACCTCCAGAAATTTTCAACTTGAACATTTATGAAGTAACTTGTGGCCTAAACCTAAGACTTCAAGATATGAGTCAACGTTTTTATAGCTTTCCTGGCTGTGCCACCTAGGTTTAAAAACAAGGTGTTAGATTCTTTATTGATTCAAGTGATCTGAATGAGTTTCTACGTGGAACAGCTGCTGGATTGCAGTAAGTGATGTTGAGGCATATTATAAATTAGATTTTCAAAATACTCAGTAATTTCAGTTACGTTTTTTGCACTGTTATGGGGTTTTCTGGTGTTCTATCTACCAGTGCAGGCAGTCATCAGAAATGCAACATTTTTTAAGGTCCTTCTTGGACACCTTGGCTTGAACAAAATTATCCCGGCCTTGAAGAGGGCAAAGAACATGATGTTCCTTGTTATACACAGAAAAGGGGTTTAACCTGCATTTGGTTTAAATAATTTCTTCCTCTTCTTGTGACAATGCCTCCTTTTGACACCAGACGTGTTCCTGTTGCTTCCAGAAGTCACAGCTGGTTGTTACCTGGCTGATGATTTAGGTGCCAGATTTTTTTGCTGAGTGACCGTTCAGTTTTGATGTGAATGTCTGGAGTAAAGTATCACTCGTAGGGGGCACTGAGAATCTGATACTGAATCATACTTGCTGTCTTCCATTCTTCAGAAAGAAATGTTCTTTGTGTAGGTGATTTTTAAAAGGTATATGGGAGAAGCAACTCAAACATAAGCAGTTTAGTTTGGCTTAGCCTTTTTGTGTCCATGTGCACACGTGCCAGCCCTCTGCTGGAAAAGCCTTTTGTTGATCTTTCCTTTCCCTTTTCTTTCTAAGGAACTGCACCAGAAATGCACTAATGAGTGAGATGTCCTTGTCTAAACTTGCTGTTCCATTTATTTTTTTTTTTTATGCAGACTCTAATTCCAGTATTCAAGAACCACTTCTAAACTCTTCTCCGGAGCTCCTTACAGAGACGGCGAGCAAAGAACTGCACAACCATCTCATGCTCGATATTGACACCGACACGGAAAGCACCGCTCTGTAAGGGAAACTCCCAGACTTTGTAAAGGTTCCTCTCCTGGTGGGAAAACCAACAGACCTAACAGTGAAAAGCTTCTTTTGACGATATGGCAAAACTGGGTAGAGGTTTGACTTGTGCATCACGGAGGAAAGTGATTTAGCCATTCAGAAGAAGTTTAATGATCTGTGTCTGGACAATGGTTTTCAAAATCTTGGATGGAAGGAATAAATCACTGCAGAAACTCGCATAGGAAGCATAATTGCTGCTAATGCAGATGGTATTAGCAGAAATTCCAAAAGAATAAGAAGCAGGATGTTAGTTATTTAAAGTGCATGTATTATGGAAATAATCTTTTTAATGTCACGGTTAGACTTTTATTTCTAGTTTTTAGACATTACAAGGAGATGCCTTGCAAGAGACATTCCCTCACTGATTTGCTGCAGATTGTTTTTAAAACACGAACCAAAAAATGCCCGAGTGCTGGTGGCGACTGCTGGTTATCAGTTGCCTTGTCAAAACTGTGGATGTATTCTAGTGCCTTGAAGGACTGTCATACTGTAGAAGGAAACTTACCGTATCTTTAATCATTTCATTGCTACTTTAGTGATCAGTACTTAATACTTATTTCATAGTTATTTGTATTAACCAAGCCTGCTTTTGTTTATGTGAAACTTGGAACTATTTCAAGATGAAACTGTGGAAATGGTTTTTGTGCTTTCACTGAAAATGGTTGAATTTTGGAAGAACTTTGAAACAGCTGTCTGGATTCGTCCGTTGGGTGAACATTTATAAAATTAAAGATTGTCTTTTGTCAACTTAAGGCATCTTTATTCAAGTTTGTGGGTAACATTGCTTCCAATGGGCACTGAAGGTCACACAGCCGTTCCCTGGGCTTGAGATGGTTGGCTGTTGGGCATGTTTTTCTTTCAAGGGCTGTGGCAGAAACGTGCTGGGAATGAATATCTGTCCTTTATGTGTAGATTCATGTTAAACAAAAATGAGTCCGGCTGCAAAGAGGAACGCTGGATAGAGCCTGTATCACACAGAGAAACGAGATGGAACAGGCCATACAGTTTCTGCAAGGGAAAGGGAGAGGAAACCAGTCAATTAAGGTAACATTTATACAACCAGTTGGATTAATTTACTTAAACTATAAATTCCTTAGTACTCCAGGGTGCGTTTTACTGAAGTTATTGAACTAGGCCTCAGGTTTAACTACAGAATAAAACTGCATTTCATAAGGGTCTTGATGAGACACATTGCACTTGGCATCATGATAGGCATATTTTAGTTGCTGTCTTGTTGATGCCCCAGTTTGAAATCCAAGTGGCTGCCCAGTTGTTTCCTGTTCAGACATCTCTTAACAGGGAAGATCTGTCAGTGGGTGCAGTCCTGCTTTCCCCTGCCTCTACAGCAGAACTATAACAAACTCTTGTAGCTCAAAATTCAGTGTTACAAGGCAAAAATTCTAGTTTTGTTACTAAATTTCATGGCTCAAACTGCATGCAGTGTACCTGAATCCAGGGCAGGCTGTGAAGGACTTAAATAAATTCTCAGAAAATCTTCTGGACTTGTACACTCTTCAGCATTGCACAAGTAGTTAATTGTTTCTGCTGGGATTAGCAGCTCGGGTTCAAGGGTGTGTACACCCTCCTCAGCATCCTCGCTGTCATCCTTGGAATAAACAGCACAGTTCCATGCAGTAACAGTAACAGCACAGGGCTATGATACAGTAAAAATTGCGGAAATTTGCCCAAAACAGCAGAGCTGGAGTTACACCTGTGTTTGCTAAACACAACTGTATCCTCTGCTCCCAAGAATGCCCAGCAAGGGGCAGGAGGCAATGGCAGGTACCAACTTCATGAGTGACTTTCAGCTGGCTTTAAGCTGTGCTGGTGCAGTTGGTTAGTTCAGATGGCTGCACAAAACAACCCTACAGAGGTCCAGAAGGAAACTTGGAATAAAATAATGAGATTTTGTAATGCTTTTAACTCTGCTTTTAGAGTCCTCTCAGGTGTATGTGCTTGTAAGCTCTGCTTGAAAGACAAGTGTAGCTGCTGATGTGGCCAGGGGGGATTTATAGGGGTAAACTAGGTGAATTTCTTACAGCCCAGTTACTTGAAGTTTACCTCCAGACTCTGGATGTAGGCTGCCAGTTTGAGTAGGAGGGTCAGACACCCTTCCACCGCCTCTGTCGTGGACTCTGACTGTGTCGAGCCTTGTGGACATGTCACAGGGGACCTTGCTGTTGCCACATACCAGTCTGGGAACAGTCTGGTGGGGATGTTATGTGCCACCACTAAAACTTTAATTTCCTGGAGTAAAGCACTGTGTGGAAAGAGAGTGGATTCCATCGTAAAGTAACAGCAAGGAGTTTTTATCAGCTGGTCAAGTTTTATAAACTACACAATGAGTTGTTTGCATTCCTAGAGCTGTGCTAGAGCACTGCATGCACAGCACGGAGCATCCCTCCCAACCCAGCCAGCAGAAACCTTTCCTAATTGTACTCTGACGTGTGTGCGAGGACTTTGAGCAGACTGGTTGGATGTCAGGGTAAGAAATGAGCAAAAAAGCAGCAGGCATTTAGTAAGCAAATGCAGGAGTGTGCTGGTTAGCTTGCTTCGATAGGAACTCCATTCACAGCAAAGAAAATGATGCAGCTTTTCTGAACCTGGACTTCAGGGAATTAATACAGGGCCCTAGAGAAAGACCCAGGTTAAGCTAACGATAGTGATTGCCTGAACTCTGCTGGGCTGACTGGGTAGTGTTGAAATAGCAGCCTGGATGGCAGAGACTAATACCCTAAAGATAATTTTTGAAATTCCAGTACATACACCTACAAACCTCTACGAAGCAGGGTACAGAAATCGTACAGCAAATTCCTAAGGAAGGGCTTTTTGTATTTTCTGAAACCTGTGAAGGCTGTTGACAGTTGGAGTCTCAGCCTCTTGAAGATGGACTCCATTACAGAGGGCTGGGCGAGAGCCAGCTGGCAGCTGGGCAGCTGCTGATACAGATGGTATTAGCAGAAATTCCAAAAGAATAAGAAGCAGAACATTAGTTATTTAAAGTTTATGTACTATGGAAATTTTCTGGGCTGCATCCAGAAAAAAATGTGTTGTGTTAGCTGGAAAATGTCAGCTCCTCTGTGGTCAATAGGTATCAAGTGGGAGAATAAAAGTTTGATATAATCGTAGCTGATGTTCAGTTTAAACCCGAGGAAACATTCTACCACTTCTGCTAAAATTCTGTTTCATCTAAGCGATACAAAACTTACTTAGGACCTTGATTTTGGAGAGAAGCTAAATCTTGGATGAGGAGATGGATTGTGCTACTGCAAGACTGCAGGGGAAAGGGTAGAGATGTTACAGAATTGCATATTACAAATTAATTTGCCAATATAAAAATAATTCATGAGCTGCCCTACATGGGCTTTCCCACTGAGTCACGGGTGCTGAGGACAATGCAAGTTGTTCCTTTTACGACTGACAGATTACATAATTTAGTTCTGTCAGCACAATGTTCTGGGGCAGTTAACTGAAGCACTGGGTGGAGCAAATCCCAGAGCTAAACTACTAAACCCAGCACAACATTATTCAGGTCTTTGAGCCTATGTATGGAGTGAGAGATGGTTCTATATTTGTAGTTTCCTGGATCTTAGAAGCCAAATTTGTACAAAGATGAATCGAGGTTACTTGATCCCACTTGGAATTTATGTAACTTACCTCTACTACATGACAAATATAGCTGGGACAGAGCAGTAACAGACCTGAGACTTGTTCTCCTGAGTGGTCTTCTAATGCGTTTTCAAACAATCCTCTGTGATGACCTTGTTTCAAAAGAAAAACTGGCAGTTTGTACCAATAGTTGCTACAGGTTAGCGTTGTGTGTGGTCTGTTGTGTGTTCTCTCTGCTAGCACAGACAAGAGTCACAGATTATAGGATTTTATTATTCATAAGAAACACGAAAGCACTGCTACCATGGGAATTTGTTCTTGACGTGCATCAGCGCCATTCACATCAGCTCCTAAAACTGCACCAAAAGCAGTATTTCAGTAGCCAAAGTCTCAAATTCTTATTAGCATTTGTTTTCTCTAATGACATCTTTGTGTCTGTAGATACCAATGTAGAGCACTCCAGGAGCCTTGCACGTGTGGTTTAGTCCTTGCCTCTGCCAGACTTTGGCACCAGCTGAGAGAGGTTTCTAAAAAAACCAACTGTCTTATTGTATCATCACATCAGAGAAAGCATTTGGTACACATTAGTTTTCTGAGAAAGTCATACTTAAAAGTTGGTTGCAAAAACAATGTATCTGATTTTAAAGCCTCTCTCCCCATCAGGGTTTCTATCACTTCTATTTTATTGGCTTAGGAAGAATTCCCAAGTGACAATTCTCTTTTATATGGTTTAACAAAACAGTATTTTCATGTTTTGGGGGTAAACTGAGGCTTACACGTATCACTGCTCCATAGTGCCTATGATGTTATGCCATGCACATGCCCTGCCATAAGCTTTTGTAGGTGATATTTGCTGTAACCGTTCAATATTTAAAGTCCTTAAGAATTTTTATGACGGGACAAGAAGGGACAGCACAGCAGGGGGGATTCCCCGACCCCCTGGGCCCAAGAGGAACGCGGCCGTTGGTGGCCGTGCAGGCCCACCATACTGGGTACGATGGGCTAGTGGGGCTGCGGGGGGCTACTGTCCCCTCCGGGCCGGGCCACCCACCTGCCACCTCCGCCGCCACCGCCCCCTCGCCCAGCCGGGCCACCACCAGCAGCCTGTGGAGCGGGAACCGGCCCTGCGGGGAGGAGAGGAGACCCGAGGCGGGGCCAGCTCGCACCGCCCGACCCTGGGCGGGGAGCCCCGGCCCAGCCGCCATCGCGGTCGCACCTTAGCGGCGCGGTCCCGCCGTTCTCGCCACTCGGCCAGCAGGGTCCGCCGTTTTAGCTCCGGTGGTTCCAGCGAGGCTGGCGGCCCCGGCGCCGGGGCCTTCTCCGACATGGCCGGCCGGGCCTGGAGCCGTGAGGGGCCGGTGGAGGCCGCGAGGGGCCGCGCTGGGCCCGAGGCCTGGGGCACACACAACGCACCCCGCCCATCCCCACACACTCCAGACAGGCACGGATCAGCTCAGGCTCTTTAATAAAGTTTTATCTGCAGCTACACAAAAGCCCCGGTGACGGGGACAGGCTGAATCACACCGCCAGCCCTGCGCTGGTGGTGCCCAGCGGTGGTCCTTGGTCCTGGACGAGGGTCTTTCAGCCATGGAAGCATGGCCCCGGGGAGGGGAAGGGCTGCCACCAGCGCCTGGGCTGCCCTTGTCCCTGCCAGCACCAGGAGGGCCTTGGCTGGTTTATCTCCTTCAGGTGATGTTTTGGGGTCTAAGTTTCCAGTTTTCCGGTCTGAGTGCTGGCGTTGGTTGGCATTAGCCCCACCATGGCAGTGCTGCCAGCGGTGCGGGGCAGGCTGTAATGCAGGCTGTAACACAGGCCGTAGCGCTGGGAGGCTGCCAGAGCTACATCAAATTCAGCACAAACTTGCAGAAATGTCAGCGGGCCCGTGAGCACTAATGGCACGGGCGGTTCTGACCCACTGCACTGATGGAGGAAGCCAGACCCAGGGAGCCCAGGCAGCAGGAGTGGGCTCTCCTCCTCTGTGTGCTCAGCCCTCCAGGGGAGAGGAGCTGATCCAAAAGGGAAACAAGTGCTCGTAGCTGGTTACAGAGGCATAAATAAGAAAAGGATCTAGACTTCCTGAATTCCAGGCAGTGCTCTAACCCCGAAGAACATAATTAAATATTTTAAATAACCAAACAAACCTCTTCTGCCTAACTGCCTTCCTTAGCTCTCCTTACACCCAGTGTTCGGGTCGGTGCCAAGAACTCAGCACCTTTCACCGCCAGGCCCCCATTAGAAATAAGGAAAGGATTAGGGAGGAGGGTCTGTCTTCTTAAATAGAGAAATAAAATGTAGAAGGCATTATGAATTACATTAACCCTCTGCTAGTTATTATTATTTACACCAATTAAAATTAGTGGATGTCATCTGGAATCGGATAGCCAGCTGCTATGCAAAGTAAGCCCAGAGGAAGAGCCCAGCACATATACATAATAGCAAGTTGATGTTCAGGACGTGTTTCACCAGTGGTTTCTCCTCCAGGGAAGCCACGGGAAGCGGCTCAGGTTTAGTTGGTGCCACGTTCTCGGTGTTTTCCGGTTTGCGCTCCATCCCGCAGAGCCACAGGAGAGTGGTCACCAGCTTCGAGTTCCCTTTGGCATTAGTCGTACCTAAAAAGATAGTCAATAGTGAGGTATAAATCCCACCTACAAAACACATCCCGGGAATGTATCAATGTGGTCCTGTACAAAGGGGTTTGATGCAAAAATGCACCAACATTCTTTAAATGAATACTCTAGCTACACTGAGGTTAAGGAATCCCTTCAATTAGCGTCTTTGGGGGACTCTAGTATCAATGTCATTCCTCCCTGGAGATCTGAGCTCAAGTTCTGCTGTTCCCAACATTAAATGAAGAGTAACAGTAGACCAAACCTAAAAGCTCAGCTGTAGCTGCTCGGTGCCCATCAGCTTCCTCTTGCAAGAGCATGCTCCAGTCCATTTAGGGTTACTCCACGCCACACACGTGTAAATGGAGTTTTCCCAGCTCAGGTGTGGGTTAGGGCATACAGGACTAACTGCTGGGAAGGCAGCGCTCATGAACAACGAACGTGAGACTTCCCTGCAGCTGGGAGCTCTGCACCATAATTCATTAACTTACTGATGTTTTCAACAGCTTTTTATAGATCAAAGGAATACATAGCAAAAGCTGCACAGTTACATAAATAGTGTCCCAAGCCTGGCAAAAACAAGTGGTGATAATCATCGCTGGAAAATGCAGAATGAGTTGCTATGTGTGTTTGTACCTAATACCGACAAGTACAAGTTTTAAAAAATGTAAATCCTCCTTCACTGATCTGTCAAGAACTCCGCCCAGGGCTCTGGGTTCTCCCTGCTGCTAGAGTCGATCAGAAAACATCACTGAAAAACAGAAATGGAATTTCATGAAAATAATTGTGCTTTTCCTCCACCCTCCCCTTTTCCAACCAGTTCTCCTGGCAGCAGGTGCAAGCAGCACCAGTTGCTAATGCAAGATAGTGGGCATGGGTTTCTGTATCCCATCCAGCTCCTCCTTGATTTCAAGCATATCTAATGCCATCAAGAGATGGAAAAGAAACTAAACTTCTGCTTAGGTAACACTGTCAGGTAAAAACCTTTTAGCACGCCCTGAAGTTACAGAAATCCAGAGGAAGTAGTTTTAACGTTTCTTGTCTTCAAAGGCTCTACATAATGCCTAGGGTTGTTAAGTGTAGGTATTACTGAATACGATGTTGCAGCACTTACATTTATTATCATTTGAACTATTTTCAGAAGCAATGCTTATATCAAGCTGGAGAGCTGGGCGCTCAGCTTCACACACTCCTTTTGCAGCATCAGGGGAAGGGCTGACTGCTAGGTCTTTCTTGACTGGTGGATCCCCACGTGTGAACCAGGTAAGCCGACTTATCTGATGGCATGAAGAGTGGTGTTAAAGAAAACTGCTTTCATGGTTGTTTAAAGGACTACCTTAGCAGTAGAGCAGCCTGCAGAGAGAATACTTAGAGGGGCTGAAATCTGTTCTCCTGCTCTGTTGGAGCAGGTGAACAGCCAAGTGCTCAGCTGGTGACTACAGAAGCGATGGCTACCACCGGCACGTTGGGACTGGTTGCGTCTGGAACATGGTAGCTGTTGGTACAGATGGTATTCTTCACTCTCTGTTACTGAGGAGGAGGCATTTCTGCACGGGACCAGCACTGGATGCAGACTGAGAGTGGGTCAGTGAAGGGAGCAAAAGAATGGAAATTGTGGCCAGGGAGGAATGATTCAAAGAACTGGAGTTGTGGAGAGAAGAGAATACAGGTGCGAGATATGATACAATTTCTTCAAATGTGTAAAAGACTCGTTAAAGAGGAATGTTCTCGGTGTCAGCGGTAGGGTGGACAGAAAGGGATGAGCACAACATGGAGCTGGAAAGATTCAGGTTGGAGATGAGGAAAAACTGCTATCGGTAGGGTAGGTGAGCTCTCAAACGCATCACACACCTCCCTGGGTATTCTCCCTCTCTGGAGATTTCTAAGAGTTAAGTTCACCAGGTCTTTCAGAAATACATCAGGTTAGTCCTGTCTTGAAGCACAAGGATGTGTTGGCTGTATGATTTCTGAAGGTCCCTTCTGGCCCTTCTTTCTGCTATTAATGTTTTTCTGTAGCCTCAGTATATCTATTGAAAATAGTCAAACTGGCACAAACCTGTTCCAGAGGAAGTGTGCTCTCTGCCCTTGATTTCTCTTTTCTGCGAGTAAAAATGGTTCCTCACTAAATTAGTAAGAGAGTTGGTAAAGATGACCCAGAAGCTGGAATTTCTTGGAAAAATAGAGGGAAAAAGCTAATTTGTCATGGATTAAACACACATGTTTGAATTTAAGAACAGCTCTTTGCAGCATCTACTGTTGACCAGTTTCCAGGGTGGGACTGTGGATTTATGGGACCAAAATCTTAAATGGCAGCAGGGTGCTGGAGCAGAGGAGGGATTGCTGTTACAGGACATCACGAGTGTGATCATAAATAAATAATGAACGGAAACTTCCATTTCCAGATTATTTACCCCCACATTATTCCCATGGATGTAGTGTGGGGCATCCTGGAAACCATTTACAAGTAACAAAAGAAATCTGAGGGGGTGACGCACCATTTCTTCCGAGGGGGGTTCTGTGAGGAGGCTCACGACCAGCACGGTGAGCGTGGAGATGGCAGCCAGGACCATGGAGAAGTAGAGATAGTGCATGTACTTCACCACCCCTGGGCGGAGGTCGGTCTCGCCACACTGGGGCTCTGGGTAGATGAAGTCCAGCACCAGCCGAATGACGCCCAGCAGCAGCCCGATCACCAGGCCCCAGAACGCACCCTGGGGAAGGAAGAAATATGCTTTACTGGGGCAAGAAGCAAACATCCACCCAGGGCCCCCTTCTCAGGCCACAAGCTGGCCAGGCTTTCTCCTTGCTGTGTTTTTCTCTTTTTTGGGGCAACATTTCCTCCCTTTTCTGCTCTTGCTGTCAAGGTCTTCCAGTGCTGTTACAGTGGCCTGGTACCTCTCCTCTAGGAGTCATTAATTTTGGTGTGGAGAGGAAGGATAACATCTTATGCCAGAATACTTTGAAGAGTGATATTTGTATCCCAATGGTTGCCTTAACACCGGGGGGTTGTCACCTGCTCCCCGCGCAACCTAAGCCCAATGTGAGAAGACTTTACCCTTTACCCTGCACCAGGCTTTGTGGAGAAACTGGAGTTTAGGACTCCTGAGTGCCAGTTGGTCTGGCTCCTTCACTCTCTGGGCTCACTGTGCCTTCTGTAGAGCCCCCCCCCCTCTCGATGCAAATAATACAAGTCCACGTAATAAACAAGCTGGTGGCCTAATAAGGCCTGAACAGGCTTTCAGGGTCTGGGAAGGACACCTTGCAATGGAGTGATGCGGTCATCTCGCTCCTTCTGAAATGTCAGTGGAGTCTTTGAAAAACAGGGGGAATTGCTCCCTCCTGTGTGGGTGGTGGTTTCTCGGGTGGTGCAGAGGGGTCTGGGTGCGTTCATTCTCCCACACACTACAAGAGGCAGCAGAACAGCAGCCTGGGCTGGTGGTTTGAACTGCAGGACTCACGTGAGGCCAGTGAGACCGTGGAGGTGACTGTGCTGAGCACAGCAGAGCTGTTACCTTTTCATTTGTTCTTTTCCAGAAGCAACCCAGTATAAACACCATCGCCACAGGGGGCTGCAGGTAGGAGCTGATCGACTGGATGTAAATAAAGAGCTGCCCTCCCTGGCCAGCCTGTACCAGGGGGATCCACAGGACAGAGATCACAGTGAGCAGCAACACAAAGACCCTGTGCAAGAAAAAGATGCCATTACTATTCATTCAGACTTTCCACTTGCTCAGAGCGTGGGACTCCTACTGAGATCTCTCGTAACCATAGGGCCCCTGTTTTAGTCCTTCACCAAACCTCTTCAACATGAAGCTGGCACATCTGTTCAGGGGCAGCAGGCTGTGAGGTGTGCCAGGAATGTGTCTCTAATGCTGAGGCTCTGATATAATATGCATGTTCTAGTTCTCCATACCTGCCCACGATCATGAGCTCCCACTCAGAGCAACGAGGACGGAAGTGTTTCCAGAGGTCCATGGTGAAAATGGTGCTGGCACTATTAAAGATGGAAGTCAGGGAGGACATGAGAGCTGCTATCATCACTGACATCATCAGGCCCCTGAGTCCTGGGAACAGAAGAAGTACAGCTGCCCTGAGGAATCCCCAAAAACCCCACTGTTAGGATGTCCTCGAATTCTTCTTTGAACTAGAACAGACTTTAAAAGCCTTGTCTCACCGAGCTTAACATAAACCCCACTGAATCTACAGTTGCAGGGTGATTTCCTCTCTGACCTCCTCTCACAGGCACCTTTCACTTGGTGTGTTCGATACCCATCAGTGCCAGCACCACTACCAAGCTCCTTACCTACTGGCAGAAGTTCTATGACCAGCTTAGGGTAAGCAATATCAGAACAGCCAGACGGATTGCCACAGATTTGTCGGCAAATTTCCGCATCTGCACAAGCCACCAGATCTGAAATAAGCAAGGGGAAATGAGAGGCAGTATTCTGTAGCCACAATAAACCAATATATCTAAACAAGTTAGTCTAGTGAATGTTGCAAACTACTTTCTAAGTGAAATACTGGAAAGCTCGGAAGGCTTCCAGCAAATGACAGGAGTATCCCAATACAGTGGGGCAAGGGCACCACTGAGCTTCCCCATTTTTCTTCTTTTTTGGGTTTTTTTTTTCTTTTTTTTTTTTTCTTTTTTTCTGTATAGGTAGCTGACCTGCCCTACATGTCTAATTCTTTTCTAGGTATGTTGCTCACTTGAGGACTAAGGCACAGCTCCTGAGGGACAGGCACATCCACATGTTCCTGACTGGTGAGCAGTTTACTGCATTCCAGGTGGTACATTAGGGTTTCTCCAAGTGCCTCAAACTTAAACTGCAGGAGGAGTAACACATTGGGTGCAGGAGGGGACTCAGAGCATGATCAAAACACGGAGCAGCCACAGGTAGGAAGCTCAGAAAGAGCAGCACAACTGCAGTGAGAACAGGTAACAGCCAACTGCTCTAGCACGTTGTGCAATACGTGTCTGGGGTCTGCTGTAGGAGGATGCACATTCTTCCACTTGTAACTGGAAGCGTGTTTCTTCATACTTTGGGCATTTGATGCGTTGCAACCTTTTAACTTACTCGGTACAGGTTGTTCCAGCTCTGTAGAGCAGGCACAACTAGCAGTGATAAATAGAAGGAGGAGATCTCTCCCTCGGCACTTACCTGGGAAGAGAATCCGGCTGATCATGCCTGGCATTACCATCATAAAGAGGGGCAAAATTTTCAAGTAGGAGGTCATCAAAGAGCCTCCTTTGGCATGAGAGAGGCTTTTAGCAGCAAGGGACCGCTGAACGATGACCTAGAAATTAAGAAATACATTTGGTTTGTCTCATTAGGGAGGAAGTAGCTGTATGTGGTGTGACACCAGTTACATTCACATGTGTACTTTATCCTCCTCTCAGCTATTGAAATCTTAGGAGGGTGAACACAGAGCTGGGATGTAGCTTTATAATTCTTGCTTCAGATCCTGAGTACGTTACAGAAACATAGACCTGCTTGTGTCATCAAAGCTGAACCTTGCTTCTCAGAATGCCATGCTGCATAATCTGTCTCTCTCATACTTAGGCTTGGAATTTTCTTCTTTTTTGGGGGGACTTCCCTGAGCCAGTGGCTCACCCTGGCCAGGTCAGCAGCCCTTCTGTCAAAGCAGAACAGAGTCTGACGTGAGCAAAATGTGTTAGACAAAAGAGTACTACAGGAACCCCAGGAGATTGCTGAGAGCTTCAGCCTTGCTGGCTCTGGTGTTGTTGCTAGGAGGGATGGTAGTCAGAGCCCTGGAAAGCTGAAAGAGTGAATTCACAGGTGGTTTGCAAGAAGTTAAAGGCTTACATTAAACAAAAACAAAAGCAAAAATCATCTTTATAGCCTGGGATGAAGTCACAAATACATTCTTACCCCTTTTTACATTGAAAGGATTGCCAAAATGTAACTGTGCATATCCAGTGTTGCATCTTTAGGACTAGAACCATCAGATTTTACTAAACTCCCATCAGAAATAGTAAACCAGTCAAGGCTAGCTTGCAGACTCTAAGTTTGTAATCAGATTCAAACGACCCATAGCATGTTCTTGAAACCAAGCAGAGAAATAGGCAGTCACCCACCTGATCTGTACACCAGTACCACAGGGAGGGGATGGTCATTCCCACCAAAACTCCTGGCCAGGGAAGGTCAGAGTTAACAGGGTCTCGGAAAATGTGAAAAGCATCTTGTCTTGGCAAGCCACAGGTACTGTTTTCCTTGCGGGAGCTGGGAATGGCATCAAAGTATTTTGTCTGCAAACCTTCAAGACCGCCAACTTCAACAAAGCCTACAACAGGACATGAGAAGCAGTTATTGCATCTTCCTGGGGCAGTAATCTGATTTTCAGTCTGTGTAGTTTGCAGTGGGTGATCCTCCAACAAGTATTCTGTTAAAAATCAGAAGCTATTGACTCTAACACTGGGGTGGGGAGCACAGCATAACATTAAAGCTGCTGGCTAGAGAAGGTGCTTGTTCACCTGTAATACTGCTTCAGAATGTATTTCTTCAGAGGTGTTCCAGGGGTATTTTTACCACATAAAGAACCGCTGTAAGATGATTTGTATGAGTGTGTATTCCAACAGGGGAATATACAGAAAGCAGTTCCCAGAACATCAACTGAGTAATCATTTGTGATGATCCAGCTTGTTTGTAGCACTTGGTAAAGCTTCTAGCATAGTTTTAGTAATGAAACCCCAGGGAAACACTCACTGAAGACCATGAGGGTCACCGCCCCGATCAGCATGATGAAAGTTTGCAGAGCGTCTGTGTAGATCACGGCTGCCAGGCCACCTAAGAGAGCAGAGAAACAGCAGTCCGTGGGAAACTGGGTCTCTTCTGTAACAGCATCTCACACTTTGCAGAGGTGTTTGACAGGCAGCGTAAGCGGAGCCCCGTGCCTGGCTGTGCTGGGGGGGGGGCAACTCAGCCAATTCCTGTGCATGACTCCTTGGCTAAAATTTCTCGTCTTTTGGGTCCTAATGAGTCACCATTTTGTCACTAAAAAGCCAAAGTCCAGTATAAGTACTTCTACGGGAAATGTGTGGAAAAGCTCCAAAACAAAGCCCAAGCAGAAGAAAGAGGAGCAGGAAAAAAAAAGAGAGGGGAGACCTTTATGAGCAACAACACTCGGCATGAACACTGGGAAAGGAGCAGCCTTTATTTGTTTGGAATTTTCTGCTTACTTCGTGCATGGCTTTTATCCATTTGGCCACTCATAAACCCCGAAAGGGCACCCAAGCCTGACGATGTTTCCGCATTACATGGCTCATTGTTATGTAAATCCACTCATACCTCCAAAAAGCCCAGAGGAAAAATGTATTGTGCAAATGCCTGGAGCATAGCTTCTCCTTAATGCAGAACTGATGTGCATCCTTACCTGGTAGGGCCTTATAAGGGTTAGTTACTTACTCTTAGCTAGTATCTTTTTCTTAATAGATGAGTTACCAATTGCTTCCCCTCCTCTCCATATTCATGGCAAAACCAGATTGTATGGGAATTGCAGGACTCCTGTCACGGGCAGGAGGATGCAGGGTCTGGGGTATGATCTGAAACTCAGCCACGTACCCGCGACAGTGTAAACGGCTGTGATTGCCAGCAAGCCTACCACGGCGATATAGAGGTCCCAGTGTAAGGCCTGCTGAATGAAGAGGGCCCCAGCATACATATCGACCTAGAGAAAAAAAAAACCAGTTATTGCAGTTGCAATGATATTACTGAGCCCCTCAGAGCTTGTAGTGCCAGGGAACGTGAACACTGAGCTGACCAAGGTGGCTCCTGTAGTGGGACCACTCTGGTTTGTAGCTGCCTGTGACTCCCCAACTCCCCACAGCATCCTCTCCACATGGCACATCCCTCTGCAGCTCCCACCTCTGTGCATTAGGACCAGTCTGGCTTCAGCATTTAGAGTTTATTACCACTGGTCATGGCGGGAAAGGGAGAGCAATGGTGGATGCTGAGCATGCACAGAACTCCATGAAAAAAGGCATTTGAGTGGGGTGAGGTTATCTCTCTCCTGAAGGACGGGCGAGCTGTGGGGAGAGAGCTGTGCTGCCTGGGGGACTGGAGCACCCATGGTGCAAACCTCCCTCGTGGTCTGCTGCCAGCCCCAGCACCCATTAGCCATAATGTGAATTCCTCCCTGCTGACAGGGTGACAGCAAGATAATAAGGAAGTGTGGCCTTGGGGCTGTGACACAGCCCTGACCAACTTGCTCTGCAGCTATGTGAAAATACTGCATTTTAGGAGAGCTTTAGGATAGGCAGATGACAGATGGGTATAAAAACATCTGAAAGATCCATTCTCTCTCAGGAATTGTATTATCAGAGATTTGCATCAATTGGTTAGGTTTTTTCTAGAGGACAAGATGAGCCTAGCTCCTCAGAGCCACCCTGAACCCCATGTCAAGCATCCATTTCAGAGGGACCACAGGCAGGCGTGTGTCAGGCAGCACGTCCCACTTTGGCCCTGTATGTACAGGAAAATCACCGGCAGGGACTTGACTGATTTCACAGATTCACGCACTGCTGCACGGTTAATGATCAGCTAGTGAGGTGTTGTGCAAGGCTTGATTCAGTTATTTATTCAAGGCACTACATCAAACAGGTGCAATAAATCACTAAACTCCTTTCACCCAAACACATACCAACTCCCACGTTCTTATTCATCCTGCACATAACAGCGCTCGGTGCTTGCACAGGCAATAACTATGCGAAGGGAAGAAACTGGATGAGCTGCCAGATATACAAAATCTAACAACAAATGCATCCACTCTCACAGCTCAGCTCTTCAATGGGCTATTGCTCAGGACATTGACACCTGGCTTTCCCTCCTACTGCAGCCCATGTTCAGAACCTTCACGGGGGAAAACAAAAAGTTACTCTTTTTGTGTGGATTCTCAAAACAACTATAGTTTATCTTCCTCAGGCACTTTGATAATACACCCTTTTCTGCTAGTAGTGGGAAGGGCCAGTAGCTGCATTTCTCAGCCTCGCCAATCAGCACGTGTTTCCAAAGCGAATTTGATTCAGTCTGTTTGCATGGGTTTGTTGGTGTGTTTTTTTTTTCTACTTACTGATATTTTGGTGAAGATATAGATGAACAAGTAGAGAATCGCCAGGAACATCTGAATTCTTCTGCCTCCGAAACGTTTTTGCAGGTACTCAGGCATGGTGGTTACCTATGGAGAGACGTACAGAGAGGTGTGCAGTCACTCCTGCGAGTTGCAGAGGGCTCACCCACGGAGCTGGTGTGGGTGGCTCGCACTGGGAGAGGACCAGAACAGCCCTGCCAGTAGGGCTGTGCTGGTGTTTGGTTCTCAGCTGCCTCCTTAGGCCAGCACAACAGCTCAGCGAGTGCTGACTTTGCTACAACCTCTCTGACCTAAGGCTCACTATAAACTGTGATGTGAGAGCCTTTTTCCATCTTCTCGGGAGATGAAACCACCCTACTCCATTGCCAGGGAGAGCAGAGCAGTCTGATGCACACACATGCCTCCCCCTGCTCCCCAACCCCTCAGTGCTTTTCCCAGGCAGCAGCTCTTGTCCCCTTTATCCCAGGCCACCAGAGCAGCTGGGTGCACCATGTCTTGCACCCTGCCCTTCCAGCAGACACACAAGTGTGGCAGGGGATGGTTAAGCCCAATTCCAGCAAATCACTGATGGACACAACATGCCGTCTACTTACTCCTGCCGCTATGTAGATTGGAAGGAATAGCCAGGCCAGCACCAACACACAAAACATCCCCTATAAAGCAACAGAAAGGAAGGTCAGTGATGCTGGTCAAGGCTGCAGTTGGGTGGATCAATGGGAACATTGGGACTGGGTTATCCCTCAGGGGACTCCAACCCCCAGCAGCTGGTGGTGACTTCTAGCTCATGCAACAGGAGTCTGAGCCCATGGCTCTGCCAGACCTATAGCCTTGTGTGGCGACTCGTTGGTGTTGGAGTTGCCCTCCAACATGGAGACAGCCACAGAGCTGCTGTGCTACACTCACATTCCACTCATAGGCTGTTGCAGCAATTCCTGAGGCAGCTCCTGATCCAGCCAGGCCGATGAAGTGGCCACTTCCAACGTTGCTGGCAAACAGGGATGCGCCCACCTGGAGAGAGACAAGAAATTGGATCTGGCCCCAGCACAAGGTGCTGTTCTCAGCCTGATGAGGACACAGCAATGCTATTGCCCCACTCATGACCGTGGAAGATATGAAATCCTTGTCAGCCTCTGCCACCTTCTTCTTTTGCCTACACGTTTCTCCAGCTTCTTTCATCATTTGATGCCTATCACTCATTTTTGGGCGTGTTTAGGAACATCCTGCTTCCGAAACAGTGTCCAGTCTCTTGTGGGGGAACAGGGCAGAAGGTAGAGGTACCAAGTAGAAATGTAAAGGTCATCAGGTTCTTATATTAGTAGTTATATTACATACTGACTCACCAGCCCAGCCCAAATGAAATACCCCACCGAGCAGACTGGCTCAACATAAAGCTGCATCTATGATGGGGACCACCCAGTCAATGCTGGAGATCTCCAGATCGGAGCATGCAGGGCCGGACAGGCTTTGCAATCTCCCGAGCTGACTCTCACAGGGTCACAGGCCTGTGACAACTGACCAGCAGCAGCTCCAGTTCCCCAGTCTCAAATACGGGGGGAAAAAAGCCAGTCTTTGCAAAACATGGAAGTGATTTTCTCACATGTGTGGGTTTGGAGAAATAAGTTCTGCTTGGACAGAAGTGCTTTTCAGTCTTGCTGTAGCCTAGGGGCACAAGCAGTGTAATGATAAAGGGTACTTACAGGCCACCAAACCATCTGTCCTCCAGCTAGAAAGTAGCCTTTTACAGTGCTGCGCTGCGTCTTCCACATGGACTGGGAAAGCAGAAAAGCAGAACACCGGTTTGTAAGCAATCATTTCAGCTGCTGCTCAGAGCATCACCAGGCCATTTCCCCAGCAGGAGACTCTGTACCCTCATCAGATGAAAGCGAAGGGTTTCTTGAAGGAGCTGCAGTTGCTGCTGGGAAATCCCAGGGGAGGAGAGAGCAGCAGATGTGGGAGGGGACCCACCAATGCTCTAAGCACCGTGCAACGTTTTCTGTTATCTCAGCATCCCGATTAAATGTCTTCTGTGATAAGTAAACTAAATCACTGCAGATCCACAAGGAAAACAAGCAGTTTTGGACAAGAACTGCAGACTTCCCTAATTATTAGGCGCAGCCAGGAGAAATGCTCAGCATTGCACGTATTACTCATTGACTTGTGTTCTTCAGAGATTTCAGACAGTTTCATGCAACACCTTGGGATTTATGCACCACATTTAAAGGGAGCAACTATTAATCTCTCCCTTATGACAGCCAGATTGTGCTTTTGCTACTACAGAAGCCATGCCAGGAGGATGTCCTTCTGCATTAATTATATATAAACAGTATTTTTAGTTTACAGAGTCTGCTGTTGAGACCACTGCAGACAAGCACAGGTGATTTATAGGACAGCAATTCCTTCCTGGATGAACAAAACATTATAATTAGCAATACTTTGTACTTAGACGACCTCTTCCTTACAAGGGTTCTCAAAATCTTGGCAAACACTAGAGCTGAACAGCTCTTCTCTGGAGCAGCGAAGACACTTCCCCAGGCTGAAGTGAGGAAAAGAACCTGCAAACTCCATCTTTCCGCTTGTTCAATTGAATCCAGTGAAGTGTGACCAGATTTGAATCAAAATAAAATAATTTGAGAGGCCCAAACAGCCATATTTTTCAGTTTAACAAGGCACATATGAAAGTTTCTAATGGTATCTGCTTACCCACAGCCCGACCGCAAGGACAAACACAAAGTACAGCACGAGAACGGCAATATCTATGGACTCCAGCATCTTCTGGGGAAACACATCCCATGATGGGGTTACCGAGGATGGAGTGCTGCTGGTGGTCTCCATGGCTTCTTATGCAGGCAGAGGGCTTCTTTATGCATATATCTGTCAAAAAAAAAGGGTTGCATGGTTAGGAGAGGAGGTGGCAGCACCGTGAAGGCCTTGATTGTTTCTTAAATAATTCAGGGATTATGGGCTCTCTGGTTCTGGCTGTGGTGCTGCTCATGCCAGAGCTGTGGAGAAGGCTCTTTTCTCTGGTGTTTGCCTTCACCTGTGAGTCCCTTTCTGTGATGTGAAGATGCTGGGAGCGGGGAGACCATACGTGGGTTGGTTGGATTTCCTTTGTGGTGGATAATTTCCTAGCTGGCAGAGAAATGGGCGCACTAGAGAAGAGGTGTAAAGAGCTGACATAGCCAGAGGATAGGACCAGGATGTGGCACAGACGATGATGACAGCCCGCAGGTCCCAGGGCAGCAGCACTACAGGACTGGCCTTGGTGAGAAGCTGCTGCCACAAACATGCCTGTGACGAGCAGCCAGGATAAGAGGACACATGAACTGCTGACACGGTGGTGGCGTTTCCCCTCCTTTGTCACACGAGAGCTTGAGCGCGGGTGCAGAGAGCGCTTGGATTTCCTTCTGAGAAAGGCTGCGTTTCCCAGCAAGCAGGCACTGCCCTCTCCAATCCCTTACCAGGAATGGAGACTGGCAGTGTGTCCCCGAGGGGATGTACCCTCTGCCACACTGGAGCGAGCCCGGGCAGCAGGGATGAGCAGCAGGTACCACCAGTAGACGGTGCAGTGGTGAGGGACTGGCATCAAGTGGCGGAAGAGCCAGTGCCAGAGCAGGGGTCCCTCCTGTGCACCACCCACAGAGGTATTTCCTGTGGGTGACACTCATGTGCTTCCCACAGGAATAAAAATTCATTTTCTTGTCCGGAAACGCCTGATGAGATGTCCAGCCACTGCGAGGGCTCTCTGGAGCCCCCCGGAAAGCCCCGTGCCAGGCTGCTGCCTTTTGGAGGAAGGAGCAGGAGCAAGTCCAGGCAGGGAGCTTGGCTGGGTATCTGAATTCATGCAGTTCCTCCTCATTTTCTCCTCCTCTCCTCACCCAGGCTCAGCCCTGCTTTGAGAGCAGGACAGGTGAGTGGAGTGGCAGCCCTGGTGTGGCCAAGGCAGGGGCAAAGCCCACCGCAAGGAGTCCCTGGTTCATCAGTGGCCACTGTCAGTCACCAGAGATCCCCAAGCACTGCCACACTGCAGCCATGGAGCAGGTTTGGGATTATTTCTCTTACCCTGCTGAGCTGAGGTAGTTCCTCTGAAGAGGAGCAGAGCCAGCACTCCCCAGTGTCGGTGCTGCCTCGCAGCCGGCTCAGCTCTGGCGTTGCCAGCACAGTTGGGCCAGATGTCTGCTGGTCCTCATCCTCCTGCCTGTGTGGCTGGGGCAACACTTATAGGCTCACTGCTGCCAAAAAGCTGAAGAAGGTGGGGCGAAGGGTGGCCTGCACCAGCCCGGGGCTCCCGGTGTGGATGGTCTGACAACAAGCGGTCAAACAAGTTCTTCCTCTGAACACCCTGGCGAGCAGCAAAGCACAGACCGAAACAGCCTCCCTGTCCTTCGGTCGCGTGTTTCACAACCTCAGCCGGCTTCACCCTTTTGTGGACGTGTGGAGCCACACTAGAACCTACCCTGAGCTCACCTGTGGCCTGAAGACTTGCCTGAGGTGCACATGGCCGCTCTCCTGCACTGGGCAATAAATACGCAGTTTCCCAGTGGCAGATACAGTCCCACAGCTGATGGGCTCTATCCTGAGACATCAATAGCCTCCAGCACAAGAGCCAAGGACAGTACAGAGACAAGTTCTGGTTGAGTGGCACCACTGGGATGCGACCGGGGACTTGCAGCACCTTGGCAGAACCTTTTCCATACCTTGAAAAGCCCCCAGATCCCACTGAATTCCCTGGGAGCTTCTGTCTTGCAAGGATGCAGGGCACTGAGGGCCGAAGAGCGGTGCTATCTTACCTCTTTAAGAGGCAATTTGTCTTGGCTGTTGCCAAGTTTATACTGGCATGCTTAATCTCTAACTAGGAAAAGAAAAATAGGGTTTGGTATGTCAGCCTTGGGAAGTTGCTAACCCCGCTCCAACACCTCCTACTTTCTCTTTCGCAGCTCTGATATCGCTGTTTCTTTTCATCCCGAGACACTTCCCATCCCAGGACCCACCAGCAGTACAGCCAGCGCTATGAGCTGCACATGTTCACAGTCTCACTCGGGGTTCAGTCACACGTGCACAAGTCTTTCACTCCAAAATGTGTTTGGATGTGGGGCAAAGCTCTGCAGGCATTTGTCATGCCTACCAGTAAAGAAAGGAAATGCAGGATACACCCCATGGGTGATTCCCAAACCCAAAGGTGCCTGGTTAAAGCTTCTCTTGCAGCTCCCAGAGCTGGGGCTGAGGCTGGGCATTAGGAAAAATGCAGTAGGTTCAGTAGCTCTAATTTCAGATCCTAACTCTGCCACGGCCCAGTGGAAATTTTGTCCCTTTTGTGAATTCAGCTCACAGCCCTGTCTCCCTCGGTGCCTGGCACAGGCAGCAGCGCTTTCCCTGCCAGAGATTGTGAGGAAGGAACATCCGTGGCATTGAAATGAAGCCTCTGAAGCCAGCCCTTTATCAATGGTCCCGGGAGAGACACAGTCCACGTGGGTCTCGAGTAACCCGTTGGGACTGTACCGCTCTAAATGCCTCCTGAAGAGGATTTTTTAAAGCATTCCCAGGTCTGTCCACCTCCTACAGACACCACCGTTCGCCGGGGCTGAAACGCAGCCCCAGCAGCAGCCCCGAACCCACGCACCAACCGGAGCTCCCCGACTCGAGGTAGAAGCCGAAAGGGAACTTACTGTGTTCAGCTGGGTCTCATTCTGTCCCCTGCGCCGGGCACCACCAAGCCTCTGCCAACTGACAGGCAGCTTAAATATTGCCAGAGAATCGGGGTTTGCCAGCGGAGCTGTTAACGGTGTCACAAGGAATGAGAAGGAATATTTATAGTCAAAGTTAAACTAATGGCCCGAAGTTACTCTTTCGGTCTCCCGTGGCTCTGGTGAGAAGTGTATTATTTTCACTATCAGGGCTCATGGGTCAAACTCCACAGAGTGCCATTCTCTTAAGCAATCTGTGCAGCTAGAGAAAGGATAAGTAACAATAAAAAAAAAATCCGTGCTGATGTCCCCTCAAACTGACAGCCTGTGACACAGGAGGGAGCTGACAGCTTGTCCTGTCCCTAAGTTTATGCCTAAGCCTTACAAGGAGCAGGGTTCATCCATGGGCTGGGGTTCATAACTAATTTCTGAGTCTGTAGGTTAATCACAGAATCGGGTTCCCATCCGGGACCAGGCTTGAGATTTTGGCTTCAGCATCCTCTGTCTGAAAAACCTGATAAATACAGTCAAATAATACGCAGAGAGTGATGGTGCAGAGAGACCTTCCAGCACAGTGAGAAACTGGCAGGAAGCAGCTCATATTTCTCTGAAACTGGGGTGCTGCACTACTGAGAACCCCAGTAGCTCTTACTGGGGAGGTAACCTGCTACTTAGAAGGGTGGGTCGAGCACGGGCACTGTCCTTACACAAGCCTTACCCATGTCCCAACATGTGGAGTTATCAACCCGTATTTTACTGTCTCTGGTCCCCTAAGGGCGTGTTTTACTGGCCAGTCCTCAGCTCTTCTGTGACGTCCGGGTGAAAGTCTCAGCCGAAGCAGGGCAGCCCCCGGGGAACGCCGGTCCCGCGACAGCAGCCAAGCGTGAGCAGCATCCCTTAGTGCAGGTGCTGCTTTTCACTCTCTCTCTCTCACTAATGACTCGGTGTTGCAACTAACCGCACTGCTTTCACCAAAGGGTTTGTGAAACTTACCCCTTCTCTGACAATCTCAGGTGCTAGAAGCAGAAGTGCAGCTCTCACCTTCACTTTTGAGTTCTCTAGTCTAAGAAACCAGAAAGCAAAGTAGGAAAAAAGTAGGATCTGTATTTTATCTCCTTGTTTCACACTCAGTTCACAATCCTTATGGGCGTAACTAAAGGTCTTCGAATCTTGCAATTGGTGATACTTTTAATTTGGCCTGATAGAATTCAGAAAACCCAGAATTTCCTAAATTGTGGTAGAACAATGCGGATGCTCGAGAGCTTCCAATTCAGCACCCAGGTGCTTTGTGCTGCCTGCCACTCTCTGCCACTTTTCCCTGACCTTCAGCCCTTTCAGGCTTGAAGCTGAGACTTCTGTTTATCTCTTCAGCACCTTTCATGGATCCTGGAAAATAATTACAGATTGTGGCCCTTCAAATAATTTTCAAGATACTTAGAGGGAGGGTTCATATGCGGTTCCAGTGTGGCTTGCTGATGCCAGCCTGCTATCATTTTATCCCAGGGAGCTGTGATCTTGTCCTCACCGTGACTTTATTAAAACTGCTCTTTTTCTTTTTGTTGTTTTTTTCCCCCATTTCTTGCAGGAAAGAGTAAAAATCCTTAAATAATCTGAACTTTGGAACGTAACCTGGGGTTGTCATGGCCACTGTTTCCCTGTCTCTATCGGAGGATGGAAGTGGCACCCCATGGGGCAGGAGCCACGCCGCGGCTGCGTTCCCCGCTCTGACCCTGAGCTGCTGCCTGAGTTATTATTTCCTTTCCAAGGACAGGCTTTCCTGTGAAGATGACCCCATGATCCAGGCTGATGCAGGCATTCTGTTAAAGCTGGGCTGTACAGGGCTAAAAGGAGAGCGTCCAGCTTGTGTGCTGATCCTGGGGAAAAATTACCTGATGTTTGCAGTTATCAAGAAACAACAAAACAACCCGTGTGTGCGGTGGATGGTGCTGGCTGCCGTTGTGTATCGTGCTGCAAAGGAGGCTCCAGGCCATCATTTCTGTGGTGATTTATGGACTGCAGCCAGGGGTGTGCAGTGGGAGGTCTGACAGCCACGCTGGGCAGCTCGAGATCCCCAGGGCAGTGGAAGAGCCAGGCTTTGATCAGCCAGGAGAGCTGAAGAAACATCAGGAGAGGCTCAAGCACTTTCAATGCACATGCCCAGTGCATTGACTTCCACCCTTAACATTTTCATTAAAAGTCTGTTCAGGGCTGTTTTACTGTTGCTGGTGCCGTGGCCTCCAGGGAGGACCCAGTAATTGAGCAGGCGGCTGTAAACAAGCTAAACTACAACCAGGAAATCTGATACGAAGCCGGTCCCTATCTATCTGCTGTTAGTGTGAAGGGAGATAAATTGCTCCAGGGACGTAAACTCAACCTCAGCCAAGAATTCCTTTTCAGAGAGAAACAATTCACTGGCTCATACGCTCACTAGATGTTTTCTTCTGAAGGCTGCAGAAAAAAAATCCATGCTATTTTAAGAATCTGCTGCTCATATTCGTCACACTACCCTGAATGCTGGTACGAAAGCAGGTCTTTTCACAATTATGCAGTTATTTTCCCCATACCAGCCCAAACCCAGCAAGGTCAGATCCTGTTCCTCTCTGCTGTAGCTATAAGGGGACAACATTAAGTGCAGTCACAGAAGCGCCAGATGCAGAATTCCTCACGCTTCCACCTGCAGCTCTTGCAAGAAGCAATTTTGGATGGAACACAGAGGTACATGCAGTCAGGAGGCAGACGGCAGTAGCTTTATTTTAGGAATAGCACATAGGCAGTGGGTAGAGACTGAATTGTGAATATACATAGTCCCATTATCAAATAATATAACCATATCAGAAGTTCTGGTTCTTTGAAAATATTCACATAAAAATACCAAGGGGATTGGAGTTCTAACTATTGGAAAGTACAACATGTAGCAAAGTCTATGTACAGCATTGTCACATTTGTAATGACGGTTTCAAAAGAACCTCCAGTGGTTTAAATATGTTTTTAGGAAAATAAAAATAAAAATTTTTTTTCAACTGAATGCAGTGTGCAACATCCAGGACAGAAGGAGGAGCTGAGTGAGCACTGCCCTGGCAGAGGAGAGGCAGAGACAGACGGGGCTGGACCTCTGGGAACACAGCGCTAGAAACTACCTGGCACTTAAAGCTGTATAAACTCAGAACACTTGTGAAAATATACTTCACTTTCTACAGCAGGGTTTAAAAAAAAATACTGAAAACTGCAGATTGGATGGTCATAAGGTCTCCCATGAATAATGCACCAGTTGGTGATTCCGAATGTGAGCAGTGGCTGCAGTGGGAGCTCTTGCTCTGGCAACAGACGGGAGGAAGGTGACCTACACTACGGCTGGCTCGAGCTCTTCCACGGGAAAGGATGTTGGAGCGTGTCGGGTTTGAAAGGCAACAGATGCATTTTGCACAGAGTGATGCCTCACAACATTAACGCGCTGCAGGTTTGCTGTCGTAAAGCTCTGGGGGCACTGTGTGGCCCGGAGGGGCATGCACTGACCACGGGATGCCACTAGCCCTTTCATCCCAGGGGGATGTTTCAGAGGGAGTTAAGTCATCTAAATAACAATCAGACATTGTTGAAAGATGGACATGCATGCTTCTAGAGTTCCCTGGGTATATTCAGCATGAACAGCTGGTCAAATCATAGAGTGAAAGGACTCTCAGGACTCCATCCCCCAGGAGAGCATAAAGGAGGGCAGGGGGATGTATTTCTCACAGGTCTCTGCCATGCCTCAGAGGTGATACTCAGTGCTGCAAGAGACTCCCTCTCATTTTTAGGTTACCAGGGGCTCTGTACTTTCCAAGGAGGCACCACATTGCTCAGGGATTTATGTCTCCTGGTGAGTTCAAATCAGTCTAGTGCTGTTGATGTTAAGCTCTTAGGAAGATGTCAAGATCTGTCAGTCTCTGCCACACCTTTAAGCAAAGCTGATGGCCGGAAAGGACTCTGGACTTTCCTTCCTCTCCAGTGCAGTTGGGTGGAACCAGACTGGATCCGTATTTGGGACCATACGGATGAACCAGCAGGGTTCTGCAAGGTCACATTGCTTTCCATTGCCACTGGCCAGCAATGGCAGGGGATTATCCCCACCAATCCCCACTCCACTGTTACAGTCTCCTCAGTTGGAGCTCCAGCTGCATGGTGCAGCTCAAGGGCTTGGAGAGGGGTTTGAGAGGAGTTCATCAGCATTGTTCCTCAGGGTTCTGGGGGAGCAGGTGCTGGTGGCAGCCTTCATCCCCCCTTGCTCCCTTCCCTCTCTGACCTGCTCTGGCTCCTCAGGGAGTCAGTGGTCAGGCTCTAACCCCGTCCCCGAGGCTGGTGGGGGCAAACGTGCCAGCCTGGGGAAGCTGTGTCCTGCCACGGCTGACTCCTTGCACAGCCATGCTCAGGCACTGGCCATGGGGATGTGGGGAATGGCTCCAGTAACTGTTGGTGCCAGTTATACATGTTTGGGAAACAAGGGAGAGCAGGATTTTATCCAGATGTGTCCAAATTCCTTGACCTGGTAATACACTAGAAATGAAGGATGCTAAGAAAGCTGTTTTTTACCTCCTTGTCCCTGTGCCTCACCCTCACATCCATCTGCCACCACCTGTGGTGCCTTTTCAGTGTCCAAACTTCCCCGACCCCTCAGTCCATGGTTCTGCTTGGTGGTAGCAGGTGACAGCAGCGTATTTACAACCAAACTCAACAGGAGCAAATTGCACTTTGTTGGCAATAAATTGTTGCACCTTGCATTGCTGCAGGCCCGTCACCAGGCAAGGGGGGAGGTCATCCTGGGGCTGCGCTGGCTCTCGCCGACCTGTACATCACTGAGTGCCCGCTGCGGGGAAAGAGCAAAGAGCAGGAGCTGAGGATCAGGCAAGGGCAGCTGGTGTGGACAGGGAGGATGTTTCAATGGCAATGGCCACTACAGATTTAATTCTCTCCTGGCTTCCTGCTGAATAAGCCCTGACAGTCAGAACATCAGCTTTGAGATGCTCCAACCCAGGTTTCATTAACCAAGAGCATCAGACCATGACAATATCTGATTTACTTTCAGAGGGGCTGGTGTTTGGACCATCAGCTCTCCCAACCTCAGCCCCCCACACCAGCCAGCCAACTTTCAGCTTAGAAAAATTGCATTTTACAGACACTCACACATGCTCACACAAAGCTCATCTCGTTCCCACATCTCCCATGTAAGTAAAGAACTTCACTGACATCTAACAGGAAACCCCTTGCTGGTTGGCTTGGAAAAGTGCAGCTCACCTCAAACTTGCTCATGAATTCTGCAAAAATGCCAAAGAAAGCTTCAGAAGTTGTCATCTTCGAGTCTTCCCCAAAGAAAGACAACACCTTGCTGAATTCTTCCATGGCCTTGTGCTGCAGGTCATCCAGGGATCGCATGGCAGGCTGGGCACTCTCCAGGAAGGACTGAGAGAAATGGTTTAAGGGAAAACAGCCACACACGTGGGTCTGGTACGGATCATAACCACTTCTGCTTAGCAAATGGCTGGGTTTCATCTCAGCTCTAAGAAAGAACCTGCTGCAAATGCAGGCCGCGGCCATGTGTGAAGGAAGCCCACTGGCATGCTCAGCTGTCCCTAACAGCACTTCTCTGGCAGGAACCACAGCTCAGAAAGCTTTCAGGCCTTGTGGCACTGGGTTTCTGCCACACAGAGGCATGTGAACCAGTGGTCACCACAAAACTTTTTCCCATGCTGGCTAAGAGTGGAGGGCGGAGGTTTCCACCACGCTCTCACCAAGTGCTGAGATCAACCTTTCTTGCCAGCCAGGCACAGCCCTGCTGCTTACCAAAGAGGCATGAAAACAACCGAATGGTTTTACTCAAGGGCAGTTAGGTCACATTGAGGTTTTGCCCCTTTTACAGAAGGATACAGTCATCACAATTGCAAATCTGTCCTCTGCAGTAGCTGGCATGTTGTGACAGGCCATCTGTATGTCACTGACGGTGGTGTGCAGGTCCTTCAGGTCAGCTGTTAGTGTTCTTTGATTCACTACATGAAAAGAGAGGAGACAACAGTGTTAGGAGACTTAGGTCTGGCTTGCTTCCTGCAGCAAAGAGAGGGCAACGAGCATGGGTCATCAGTCAGGGTGGTTCAGGATGTCTGTCTCCATGGCTCTGCTCTCCAGGGCGTGGTGGACAACCAGACCTTCCTGCTGGGCTCCAGTGCTCGGGCAATGAGGTGCCATAAGCTTCAAAAGGAGCCTGGAACACACCAAGTGCAAGGAGCATGCAGGACTCAGTGGCACGAGGGCAGCGATGGATAGACAAGCTGGGGAGAGAGGGAGTGTACAGGATGGTGGAACAAGGGGTAATATCCAGGCTGTCCTCCATGGCACCTCACCATAACACCAGCATTCAGGAGAGTGATGAGGGGTTCAGACTCCTTGCTGTCTTGGGCAGACAGTATAGTCCTTAGCTCTTCTACAGGCAAGGGAGAGAGTGAACTGCAGCACGTCAGGGGGTCTTGGGTTATGTGCTGCAGTAATGCTGTATGACAGTGAAACTGGGCAGCCCTGGGTGGCACATGGTCTGAAATTGGGTATAAATTGGCAGGAGCTTGGGCAGCAGGGAGCCTTCTGTGACAGAACTGTTATTTAACAGTTAGGCCAGATGCAAAATCCAGTTAGGAAAGCTAGAGGTCCAGACCTTCATCGCGTGGAAATTTCCATCTCCAGGCCTGAATCTTCTTTATTTATCCACTGTAGCACTAATTCCCAAGGGAATTACCCACAAACAACAGGGGACAGTGTGCAAGGAGAATGCAGCCCACGCTCTGCATGCAGTCAGCCAGTCATGCCAGCACCAACACAAGTGGATGGATGATAACCCCAATATCTATGTGACTTCTTGTTTGGTTTTTTTGTTTTTTTTTTTTTATTGCAGCCAATGAAGCTGTAAGATTCTCAGTCAGCAGGATGGCGACTGGACTGTGAACTCATCACACGAAGGGTGATTGCAGGCAGTAGTAACGCTGGCACCCATGCCAGGGAGGCTGCACAGCAGGGATGAAAGGAATCAGAGGCTGGGTGGAGCAGACCAGTCCCTAACACTTCCCTCTACTTAGACTCACAAACACTCCCAAGATACCTCTGAACTTAGGAACCACTTTTTCCAAGTCAGGAGGAAGGTTCAGGTCAGGGACAAAGATGGGACCTCCCCTATCGCTAAGCTTATTCCTTCCTGGCCCCATCCTCTCACTCAGGACTATTCCTCACAGGATCCATCCTGCTCCTGCCAATGCTGTGGAGCTCAGGACTGATTCCAGACCCGTACAAAACCAAGAGACAGTGCAAGGAGTCAAGGAGCTTGCAGATGCTTTTGTTTGCTTACCTTTGGCAGCGAGCGGCACTGTAGGAAGATCCTTGGCAAAGCCCAGGAGTTCTGGGAAATGTTGGCTAAGTGATTTGGCAAGAATGTGCAGGAAGGTGGATTTCCCATCAACAGTCTTGGTTGTGTTCAGCTACGGCAAAGCGAAACAAGTGAAAAGATTCCTGTGCAGAGGAGGGTGGGTTTTGCCAAGCGCCCAAATACACAGGGGCTCCTCTGTTCTCCACTCACTCTGCATTCACACGTGTGGCAATTCCCAGCCATGCTATGTGGATTAATGTTTAAATAGGACATTTAGTGTTTACACAGCATGTTACGCCCAGATTAGTGGCGTTGAGATGCTAAGCAATGCCTTCTTCCTGCAGGGCAGGGCTGTCACTCTGTCCCCCGCCCCTCAGGAGTCCCACAGCAGCCCAGATGGGATAAAAAGACCTTCATTTTCTCCCACCTCACAGCCAGAAAGCCTGGGTCTCAGGTCCCAGCACACCAAAGCACCAGACCACTGTTAGGGCCTCTCTAAAGTCAACCCTGCGCATCGATCCCTGCCTTCCCACCGGTCCCTGCTCTGGGAGCTGCTTGTATGAGGACAGGCACAATAAACCAGGCCCTTGGAGCTCCTGGAACTGGTCCTTCCTGCACAGGGACAAGCATTCTTCACTTTACCTCCGTGAGAAAGTTGATTTTAAAGCCTGTTGTTTTGCTGGTCTTAGGCTGCCCGTTGTTCAGATAGTTTCCCATCGCCAGCACAAACTGCAAAGAGAAACCTCGGTGAATGACTGGCCAGTGACCTCCAGCACTTATAGCATCCCATCTGCTTTTGTACCCACTTTTGGGTACCAAGAACATGGTAGGAGCACGGGTAAAGAACCACCCAAGGCTGGTGGTAGAGCACCCTTTTTTTGTGTCAGGTCACTTCTGCAAAGGAGTCCCATACATGTGCTCATACAGCATCATTAATAAAACCTTATCAGTGCATTCAGGGGGTTAGATTAGGTGGATGAATACAGAATTTCTGCTGGTTCTGTACACACCATTCATGCTCTCACCCCAACACGGCAGCCACAGCACAGTGACAGGAGGAGGGCTGCTAATGTGCCCAATCAGTATGGCAGCCCCAAGGTATGGGTCTGAGGGACACGTTGTTCTCTTCTCCGTGCTGCTCCCATAGGAAGCCTGCACTGAACCTTCAACAGCAAAGCCTGTATCTCAGCTACAGGAACTGGTCCTCATCCACCACCTCTCCCATGTCATCAGCAGGGGCTGGAAAACACATCCAGTTTGTCATCTGCAGACCCAGACTTCCAAAGCCCTTATAAAAGCTCACATTCAGATGCTTCCCCACATGGATTTTGTGGGTGCTGCTCAGGAGTCCCCTGCCTTCTGCAGTCGCCCAGGAGGTCTGTGCTGCCGGGGAGCTGCAGGGAGCCCATGGCACCACTAACACCAGCTTGGCTCCTTTTCCATTTTCACACTGATGATATAGTTGCATGAGCTTTGCTAGTGTTTTAAGAGGGGATTTTGTCTTCGTATTACAGTCTCAGGCTTTAGGTGCACACATTTTTTATTTCTCAGTGGTTTTTCCTCACGGGACCAGGGCTAAGTCTGGAGGTCTACTCTGAGATCTCCTGCCTGCAGGACAAGGACTCTCCTGCTGGCTGACAATGGCCTAAACNCTACTCTGAGATCTCCTGCCTGCAGGACAAGGACTCTCCTGCTGGCTGACAATGGCCTAACAGATCTTTAAGGGGATATTTTAATGGAAAAGCAGTGATCCAGCCTGGTCAGCATTCCCTTCCAGAATGTTCTAACTCCTTGTGCTGCAGCTTTGCAGCCTCAGAGGCACAGCAGGACCCCAGACTGGGCTCACCCGAGTCCTGAGATCCCCCCTGGAGAGGTGCAGGAACCTCAGAACTGCCTGGATTTCAGCTTGGGAGTCTCTAAATTTCTGTTCAACAGCTGTTAATGTGCAACCAGCCAGACACCCACACAGACACAAGGACTTAACAAGGTGTTGGGGACGTTACTGGCCAGCAGCCACTAAGGAAGTTCATCTCTCATCTGGAAATGCCACTTGTCACATCATGTGCTCATTTATCCTGCCTGCTTTTTTTTAAAAAGCAAACCTGAATAAATTATCATTAATTTGGGGCAACTCATCTCAGTAGGGCCAAAGAGCAGCTGCAGCAGGATTCGTTCTCCCCTGCAAGTGCAGTGCTCATCTGCCAGGCACAGCCTGTCCCTGGGACCCCGAAAACACCTCCCCAGAGGCGCAGGCAGCATGTGGGACCCTTGCCAGCACTGCAGCAGGGCTGGCACAAGCCCATGGCCATGCACAGAGCCCAGCCTGCAGTGCTACCTGAATGCAGACACACACACAGTGACCACCTGGACAAATCCCACATCCTCCAGCCCCATCGCAGCCAAAGGACAACCTCTGTGAGCTCTCCTGTGTTACTGGGCAGGTTTTCTACCTCCTGCATCCCTGCCACTGCTGCGGGTGGGTGCGTGGTTGTCTGTGATCTGCCCTCCTGGATCCTCCCGAGGTTAGGATCTCCACAAGCCAACACCAGCGGGAGCTGCCAGGGGATGGAGCCTGGCAGAACTGGACCTGAAGGGTGGAGATGGGGCTGGAGATGGGGTCCAGCTGCCTGCGAGCTGCCCCGCTGCCTGCAGGCGCTCCTGTGGTCGCTGGGGGCCCCCGGTGGCTGTTACCAGAAATAAGGACTGTTCTGACCTCCAAGATCTTAGCCAGCTTCTTGCTGCTTTTCAGCTCTAGGGAGGCCTTGCAGATACACTCGTAGCTAGCTTTGATCTCCTCTGTCTTCTCCTGCAGAGTGGTCTTAAAATGTAGGCTGCGCAGACGGATCTTGTATTCTGGGACTGACAACATCTGAGAGCAAAAGGAGGAGAAAATTACTACTATCACCATTAGCCATAAATCCCTTCTATATGGTGTTTTTTTCTGGCATATTTCCCTGCACATGAAAGTGGCATGCACTTGCTTAGTGCAGATGACACCGTGGAGCAGCTCCTGAGGGTGCAGAGCACGGCCAGTTTGCTGCCACGGGACAGGGAGGTTTCACACCAATATCTACCAGTGACTTCACCAACAGAATGCAAGTCAGATTTGAGAAAAGTCATTCTTAGTATGGAGTAAACACCTTGGTATGCTTTGGGTGTAAACCAGCCACCGTGGGAGCTGCCAGACACCTCAAGCATCAGCCTGAGTATCACTTGTCAGCAGTCCCTGTAACCAGTGCCACCAGCTCTCCCATCCCACAGCATGCACAAGGAGCAGAACAGCATCCTGGTGAGTGCTTCCTCTCTGCTGTGTGTTCTCCTCCTCTCCAGCAATCAGCAGGACTTCCTGCACACACAGACCCTCTTGCTCCCACAGCACGTCCTTGCCTACAGGTACCTGCAGCACAAACTGGTCAGGCTCACTCAGTTTGCCTGGGTTCTCCTTATAGCTCTGGAAGCGCTGGACTTCCTCCCCATCCGGGGCATACAGCAAGAGCTGCTTGATATGGGAAGGCTCCAGGCGGTCTGTCTCCATCGTCATGAGGATCTGGCGCAGTTCGATGTGTGAGAGCTTGAGGTGAGCTATCAGGATGGCTGGGGGCAAGAGAGATGTGTCACTTGGGAGGGGAGAAGGGTGGGACCCTGGAGGGGCTAGCTGTGCCAGGAACAGACTGCTTGGCAGGATGGGGCCAGGAGGGGAAGCTCTATCTCTCCATAGTGTGAGAGTGGCATGGACTCCTTCATGTATCCCTGCTGCCCTGGGGAGAGGAAGAACTTTCTGCTCCTCAGAGGCCCTGCAGAGGCTGCTTGGAGACCCCAAGGAGTCACTCTACTCCCACAGACCCTTCCCAGGGTATTGCATCGTTTTGCAAATACACCATGAAAGCATCGGGCTGGGCTGCACTGCAAACCACCCGCAGTGCCTCCTTCTCTCCCACGTCCCCCACGGCCTAGAGACAAGGGGGTTCGCGAGGTCCCACCAAGCCCTCCCACCCTCCTTCTTACCAGAAGCAGGTCCTAGAGAAGCGGCACTGACCCTTCCCCAGCTGGCAGCAGGGCAGCCCCACACACCCTCGCTGCCCCGTGGGCCCACAGAAGCTCTTCCCCTCTCCCTTCCCCAGGCCAGTGAGTCACATCCCATCTCCATCCTGTCCCCATAAAGCCACCTTGCTCCCCCTGCCCAGAGCTGAGCCCAGCAACGAGGGGCTCAGGGCTGCAGGAACAGTCCAGACCAGCAGAGCTGTGCTGGGATTGCATTCATGGGATTGTGCTCATGAAGCCTCCTTCCTTTTACCTTTCCAGTTCTCTATATCCCCGGTCCCATCTCTGGGCCTATTTTGGGGGTACATTCACCAAGATGTTTACTTACATGTGTTGTAGGCCTTCTTGTGGGACAAAATTTCAACCACGTCTTTCTTTTTAAAGTTTTCAGGCAAGAGAGTTGGCTCTGGAAGAGAAACTGAAAAATTTAATCATGGGTAAGGACAGGCTCAGCCGGCTCCAGCAGCAAGAAAACTATGCTGAAAACAGTGAAACCATGAATGAAAGAGAGGAGAACTGATGCTTTGCACACAGCAATGGCTCCTGGAATCCTTGAATTCTGCGATTCAAAGATCTCCTCAATGGAGGACTCAGTTGGAGCTGAAAAAGGTAAAACAAGAGGTGAAACACACAGAAAATCCCAGACTGCCCAGAAACATCCCCAAAAAGATAGACCCTGAGAGGAATCCTATCTCATACCACTCCCTCTGCCTCTCCCACCTGTATCTGCCCGCTCTAGCCTAGCTCTGCCCACGCTGCCATCCTAGGGCCATCCCCACACATAGGTTTTGGGGGGAACTAACTTACTATATACTTGAAAAGTGTTGTTTGTAATGCTCTCTGTGGACAGAGCAATGTATTCACAGCTTTTTCAGGGCTGAGTTCTCAAAGCAACAGAGCTGCAATCCTAATTTGCAGCCATTAGCGCTGCTGCAGCACAACCCGGTGCCCGTGTATGCCAACAGCCCGGCCGACTGTCCATACTGCACAGACCGTGACAAGCAGAGGCTGTGCCCAAACCGTTACATGTGGTGGAGGTCTGAGCTTCTGCCGTCTTGCAAACCAGGCCCCTCGTGCCTCTGGGGAGCACTGGTGGCACCCCAGTGTTCCCCGGGGTGTGGGGACAGCCGGGAAGCAGCGCTGAGCACAACAGGGAGTGAAACCCTCCAGCGGAGTTTCACTGCCCCGATCGACGGAAATGAGGAGAGAAAACAGATAACGGCAGCGAGGAAAATTAAGGGAGATAGTGAAACCATCTCCACCTTAATGATCTGCTGTGCCACCAGCCACAAAATCCTGAGTATGAATGAATTCTGTGCCACAGGTGATGCTAGGACCAGGCATCGTCTTGCTGCCCACCATGTTCCAGTTCCTCCCAGTGTCCCGGCCTCTGGCCAGTACCAGGACCTGCTCTGGGGCTCAGGTACTTACTTGTAGGCTTCTGTGTCCCAAAGTGCAGCTCCAGGTCGAGGTATTTGACCATATCACTCAGCTTGTCGTAATCTGAGTCTTCCCCGAGCTGCAGGAAGAGGAAGAGTCAGGAGCTGTGCTGGCCTAGGGGACAGCCCAACACTGCCCACCTGCGCTGGGCCACCTTCCCTCCACCCCACGCTAAGCTCTGCGTCCCTGGAAGAAACCAGAACAGGTTGATAGCACTGTCCTGCAACTGGAGACTCAGCCATCATAAACCCTGTGCAGAAACCAGAGCCTGGTAAACTGTTCACCTCTGTGGAGACAGTTTCTACACGAGCCGTTAACCCTATCTGGTGGGACCTGGTCTCATTTCAGAAGAAAGGAAGAAACCCAGAGATTCCTCTTATCAGCATTTCCTTGCACCTGGTACCTCTGCCCCATGGATGCATTCATCTTCTGACACAGCTGGAATCCTACAGAGCACCACTGCTCTTCACTTGCTATAAGGGCTCCATTGCTTTACTGAAGGATAAACTGGGAATGCCAGAAACTTCAGGAATTTTTTTGTACCCGAAAGAGTAACTGTGAAGAAGCACCTTGTTCTGTGGAGCGCCAGGGAGAGGGACCTACAAGATTTCAAGTGCTCCCCTGTGGATGCCTGTGGGATTGGAAGATGATCCCACAGCTCCCTTGTAGCTGCTCAGGGCATGAAGAATAAGGCACAAATGAACACATTCATCACCATGAAAAACACAGAGGCTGGAAGTTAAACTCCAGGGAGGCCAGGTTCTGTCTACAGGAACTGAAATCCTCCTCCAGAGTTCTGCACCCCCTTCAAGTCCCATGACACCAAACTATTATCACATCTAGTCTCACTCCTCGCCTCTGCTTTCCCCCTCTGGTGTCCTCCCCTACTTCAGTGCACTTCCTATCACTCTACTTTCAGCCATCCTCAGTTTCCCACTAATAAAACCTCCTACAGCTGCAGAATGCATCTGAAGGCAGGTCCTGAACTCCATGAACTCATAGAGAGCAGGACAGCAAGTGATCCCCAGGAGACTGTGGTCAAACCCAGAATTTCAGATGCTTTCCAGAGCCTCTTCTCATCCCGGCTGTTTTGGTCCAAACAATTAAAAGGATGAAAAGAGATATGAGACTTTTTGTAACGTGGCATCTTCAGAGTTCATTCCCTTGACCAAGGAACTGGATGTGTGTCCCACCAAGAGGTCAGAACCTGATGCTCCAGGGAGGGGACAATCCCCCCAGCACTCTGGGCAGGGAGGAGGACAGTGCCCATGGATGTTCCCACCTGCCTGCATGGCCTCAGCAAAGACAACTGCTCCCCACACCATGGTTTTGGGCTCTTGCCCCCCCACCTCTCCCAGCTCCCTGTCCATACCTGTCCCCATATGGTCCCTTCTGAGTTCTCCACCTGCTCCCACCGCAGCCTCTTGACGCTCATGTGGTTGGATTCGCTCCTGCGGTGCAGCAGCCCCCGGTGCAGGGGGGGTGCACAGGGCACAGGGGGGNTCTGAGAGTGTGGAGTAGGTCAGGGAGCTGCCCTCGTCACTGCTGCTGATGTACTCGCTGCTGCTGACATCATTGGTGACGTAGCTGCCCTGGTCATCATGGAAACTCATCTGGGTGAGAGAAAGAGGAAACACTGAAAGTGGCACCTCATCGTCCACCCACACAGCCCTCAGGGGGGTTCTTCTCAGACTGAGGCAGCCCTTGGCCCACCACCCACAGAGCCCTTGGCCCACCACCCACTCCACCACCCACAGAGCTCCAGGACGTGTCCCCAGAAGCTCTGCACCCTTTCCAGTTCTGTGCAGGCTGCATGACGGATGCTCCATGGCCAGGACAGACAAAGACCATGCACCAAGCCACCCCGATGCCACACTCACCTCCTCATAGTCATTCTCGGGGGTGAGGAAATCATCCACGATGGTGACCCGGTGTCCCAGCTGCTCACTGAGGGCATCCAGGAATCGGTCGGTGTCGCGGCTGCGTGGGGGCCTGGAGAAGGTGAAGAGCTTCTTCCGTCGTGACAGGGGGCTGAGCGGGTAGTCCCGGTGTTTGGGGGACGGGGCTGGGCTGCTGTCGAGGCTGACATAGGGGTTGGACTCGGTGCTGGTCGGGGAGGCCACGCTGCTGTGCAGGCGGTAGTAGCACTGCTGGGAGGCCAGAGGGTCGCTTGGCCACGAGATCGTCATTCCCGCCTTGCGAGCACCTGCAGGACACAGCGCTGCTAAAGGGGGTCCTGCACCAAGTGCTCCCCGGAGCCCCCCACCCACAGGCTGTGACAAGCCCCAGCACCGCACTGAATGTGACATGAAATAACAGCGCAGCCTGCAGAGAGGAGAGATCCTCTGGGCAGTGCCCTGGGCTGCAGAGCAGTGCGTCAGGATCCCATGGGATTTGCCATCCCGTGCACCCCCATTGCCCTCCTGCAGATGTAGCTTTGCAGGAGCCACCGCTGGGCTCACACGTGGCACTGTCACTGCTAAGTTATTAAATGGCAGCAAGAGAAAGATGCTTTCTCCTCCTGCTGCCTGGCCAGCACCATCCACAATTGGCCAAGTCCCGTCCCCCCCCCGCCCCCCAAAACTTCCTCTGTCGTGCTGTGGGGACCTGGGCACTACCTGCAGCGTGTGACAGCTCTGGGGCAGGAGGTGATGCTCTGTGCCGGGCAGCGTTACCCATCTTGCTAGCAAAGCTGCCGATCAGGCGGTTTTCTAATTCTGCATAGACAGCTGACATCTGAAACAACAAAAAGGGCACAGAGCTGTTGTCACTGCCCAAATTGAGACAGGACTCGTGGAGAACCCAGAGACCTCCAATGTCCTGGGGACAGGACGGCCACCACAGACCCACCAGCCCCCAGTCTCTTGCTGTGTAAAGGACTGCTTCACCCCAACCCAAAGCTACTCTGCCTTTTCTGAAGCTCCCCCGAGCCCCTCACTCATAAGGCTGCAGGAAGACCCTGACAGACACTGGCCTTATTAAAGCTGACTAATTGCCCAGGGAAGTGATCTCAGAGACCATCGCTGAGGCAGGGCTGTTGTCAACCCCCAGCAGGTATTTACACACAGACACATCCTCCCCCTGTTCCCTTTTTTCTGCTTTCCTGCATTCACGTGAAAGGAGTCAAACTGTCAACCTTCCCCACGAATGCAACGGCCCCACACACGTCAGCAAAGTGCTTCCCAGAGGTGCCCCCCCACCCCCCCCAAAGTCACACCATTTTGGGGTTGGGTGTCTCCGGGAGGGATGTGCCATCACCAGCCTGTCTCTCTCCAGGGATCAAGCGAACCGGGACCTCCACAGTATCGCTCTGGCCTGCCAGGGAAGGAAGAGACAAACCAGTTAGGACCCCCTGCTTCTTCCTCTGCCCCCTGGGGCTCCCAATGGCCCTGATCCATCAAGGTTCCCCCCATCTCCTGCTGGGACCCAGAGTCATCCTCCCTGCCCAGGCGTGCAGAGGAGACAGTGCCAAGCAAGGAGCTTCCATCACAGTGTTCCAGGGGAAGAGACATTACCCAGGGCACATGCGGGAGTTCATACTGCATCAGGAACTCTCCAGATATCGAGACACTGCAGTGTCATGGGTGTTTCTTTTTTCTTGGTTTCTTTTCCTTCAGTCTCCATGGTAGGTGCTAGACATCAGGACAGTCAGGGTCACTACACGAGGCAGCCGAGGTCACAGTTTCCAAAATATGGTCCTTTTGGTTGCAGACAACTGGGCAGCACTGGCCACCTGCTCCCCAGCAGTGTCCCCTGAGACTGGGCTCCACAGGGGACATGAGGAAGGAGGGGGGTCTGGACACTTACAAAGGACCAAGGGAGCTCACTTGGAGTGAGGTTGATTTGATCAGCTCCAAACAAACCCCTGTTTTCCCAGTTACATCCATAGAGAGCTTCTGCTCCAGGTTAATGGCTGGAGGCTGGCTGAGCTCTGAGATGCATCCAGGCACCCAATGTATCTTCAAAGGTGTGTGAAGGGAGAAAACAGTCTGCAATTCCTGCCTTTACCAGGCTGCTGGAGGGCAGATAGAACAGATTCACATTCTTTTTCAGCCACAGTATTTTTACCCAGTGTTCAGGGCCAAGCTGAATACTGAGAAGGGCAGGCAGAGCTCCGGAAAGGCCATTGGAGCAGCTCCACTCACACCAGTGTCAGACTGGGCCCATGTGCTCAGAGCCCAGCTTTTAATGGCAAAGAAGAAAGAGACCAGGATGAACATAAACTGGCTGTAATGAGGAAGGGCTCTGGAGTGGAGCTTTTGTCAGGAAGAGGAATGTGCAGGAGCTTTTGTCAGGAAGAAGAATGTGCACTTGGTGCAGGACCCCCTTAGCAGCCTCCCTCTCCAGGAGTGAGGAACATTGTCTGCTTTTTATAAATAAATGTTTTTTTATAAATAAATGGCTTTTTATAAATAAATGGCAGAGAGGTGAACTAGGAGCACCTGGGGCAGGATGCTCCCCAGAGTCTGCTCGGGCTTGGTTAAGGTTGGCACAGCAGGTCACGGGCTGCTCCACTCTTTCTGAAGGGCAGCTGAGGACAAGGCTGCTCCTCCTCATCTGGCGAGCATCTGGCTGGGCAAGAGGCTTCCCTCCAGCATACACAGCTGCCAGCCACTCTCTGTGCTGCAATCACAACCAGAAATGCTCCTCAGAGGCAGGTTAGAGCATCTTTCCCGGGGAAATGTCTCAGAGTTGACTGCTCTGGCAGCATCCCTCCCAACAGCCAAGGAGCACTGTGGTCCTGATGAGGAGTGTGGGGAGGAAGGTGTGCAGCCAGAGTGCCATGGCTGGTCCTGGTGGGGAGGTCATGATCAGGGTCAGAAGTTGTAAGCACAGGTCAAGTGCCCTTCACAATAACCTAAGGGTGATGGAGGGATAGGCAGGATGCCTTGTCCTGCCATCTGGGAGAGAAAGGCAAACACCAGAAGGTCTGAAAACACAACCAGCAATCTGGGTTGCTGCTCAGGAGAGGGTTAGAGATCTGGGGGCTGAGGAGGGCCCTGCAGCAGTACCAGGATGGGATTTTCAGAGGAACAGAGAGATATGTGGCTTGAAAAGAGAGAGTGTTTGCATTGTCAGTGTAGTTCAATAGTCTCAAAGGGGCACTGAACCATGATCATCATCTTTCTGTGGATTCCACAAATAGTGCTTTTCCTGTGAATTTGATAGTGTCCAAGAAAGCTCACAGCAAAGCTAGAAACTGTGCACCCCATAACGGAGGGCTCAGACCAGCAGCTTCGATTTACATCTGAGCAATGGAAGGGTTTGGAAACAACACTCAGCCTCAGCCCAAGTGGCCTCTTACTGGAATTGGTGATTTCAACTGTTTATGAAGACACAAATTTCCAGTCAAAGCCTCTGTACTGCCTCTGTGCCAAACGGCATCTTTTCCCACCATTCATGCTCAGGATTTTAGCTTGGGCAGAGCAGAGGTACCGTATGGTCACAGCCATCAGGACCCAGCTCCCTCCTCTGCACAGCCCCAAATCACCCACCTGCTGCTCCCCCTTCCTCGGGGCGGGGGGTTCGAAGGCTTCCCCGACACAAGGATGCCCCTCGAATGGAGCTGCGGTACCGATCCTCTGCTTCTGGCTCAGCTGCAGCAGAAAATACCCTTTGTAAGGCACAGCCAGTGCATGTCAGACCCCCGCAGCTCCCCAGCTCCTCATCTCCATGACATGGGGCTCCCCCAACCCCATCGGACTCGCAGCAGCTCTCTGAGCCCTGCACTTGACCAAGGTCCCATGCACAGCCTTGCTGGCACTGTTGCTGCCTGTCCCCACAGGTCACCTCATCCTCACACTGACCCCAGGGAGCGGAGCAGGTTACAAACGCTCCTGTCAGCACAGAGCAGGGGGTGGATGCCCAGAGATGGGACATGCAATTGCATTTTCCAGCAAGATTGGCATCCATCAGCTTATGGTGCACATGAAACTCCAGCCCTGAGCCAGGCTGGTCCAGCGGGACCCAGCTACCTCCTTCCTGTCCTCAAGGGACAAGACAGGAGTGGGTGTCAGCACTGAAATGCTGCCTGGAAGAACCACGTTGTCTCATGGATAGGTCCATGTGCAGTTCAGTGCGACAGCTCAGAGAGGCTCAGATTTACAGCAGGATGAAGATAGCGGAGCATCAGTCTCTGTGGTATCTGACAGACCAAAGCTCACATATACACTAACATCAGAGATCACCACTGAGTTTGGAAGAAGCCCAGATGAAGGACTAACACAAATGTAGAGATCTCAGGCCATCACAATTCCACACCTGGACACACACATAATACACCAGAACAACCAGAACTTCCCATGGTCAGAGGTTGCCCCTTTCATCTGAGAAACTGAAAGGAGACAGGGAACAGCCTGTGGCACAACAGCCTAAAACAGCCTGGTCCTGGGAGATTTACTCCCGTGCTTTCCCCCTCTGCCTGTGGCTGTGGACACCTGCCTTGTATTCCTGAAATATAGTTGCAAATATGTCAGCTTCCCCAAGAGACCTTCTAAAATTTATCAACTAATTTCTAGGGAACTTATAATACATTAGGCCATGATTCTGCACACACAAAAGCAGTGGTAATTGAGAGTGCAAATTAGGTGAGCAAATACCCAGCAGGTTTCTATGCTCTGCAGAAAATGTTTGCACCAGGACTTTGAGCTGTTTCTCCCTGTGAGGGGAAAGGCTGTGCTAAAATAACTGTGTTCCTCCAAAAGCCTCTTTTCAAGCAACACCTCTTTTTTACCTATGTAGACTCTAAAATAAACACATCAACACAACACAAATAGCTTTGAATAGAAGAATTTGAAAGCAGTTATGAAGGCCAAATCCAAAGATTTGACATTTCACTCCAAATTTGCCCTCACTTTTCTGCTGTCCAACTGCAAAGCCCTTAATCCTCAGCAAACCACAGCTGGCTTTTGAGTTGCCGTAGCCTCAGGTGATGGTGAGGGCAGAGGGGGATCAGGGAGGAGGACAATCACCAGCTGCCTTCCAAGTCTTTAGGAGACCAGTGCTCCTGAGCAGGCAGAGGAGCCATGCTCCAATCTCCTCTAACCACGGGTACCTGCACACGTCTGACTGCTGGAGACATCACAAGGGACACCACCATCACCACTTATTTTGCCTCTCTGATGTGAACACTGCCCTTAAACCTGCTATTTCCTTTTGGGACTTTCTAACCTCTAATGACCCAAGCAGCTTCCAAACGCCTCCGCTCCAAGAGACAACCTCTACTACTGAGCCGGGTGCCATCTCTCCTCTCAGTGCAGGGTTTCCTTCCAAAGCTACACAACTCCGCGGGGCAGAAAAGGTGCCTGACAGATCAACCTCATTGGTAACAGGAGTTGGAGACTCCCTGCTTCCATGCAGGCAGCGTGTGGGCAGGAGCCAGGCAGGGCAGAGCCACAGCCTCTGCCCCCCAAGGAGAGCTGGCTGCTCCCTCGCCGCCCCAACCTGCTCCCAGCGCTATGGACCAAGGTCCCCACTGGGACACGGCGAGTCTGTGCTACAGTGCAGGGGCTTTCCTCTCACCTGCCAAGGACTTGTAACCAAGAAACCTGGCAATCTTTTGCTGGCAGTGCTCCTGCTCTTCATACGTCAGCAGCTGGTAGATAAACTGCCAAATGACTTGCTTGGCCGGTGTGTCCAGCACCGGGTACACATCCACAATGAGAGTGTCAATGTTCCTGCAAAATCGGAAAGAGAGGGCTGGGCAGTGAGCGCATCCCTACGGCACAGCCCCACCACGTCGCTTCCCTGGGCTTCAGCGCTTCCCAGCCTGCTTCCAGCCAGCCCTCAGGTGCCAGCTTGAGCTCCGAGGCCTTGGCACAAACAGATCATTTCAAAGCAAAGGTGCCAGGAAGGGACCGAGCCCTTGGGGGAAGAGGAGCTGGGCAGCTGGTGCTAATGGGGAATGCATATTCCCAGGGACCAGCAGAACCTGACAGCCAGGTATAGAACCTGGTTCATGAGTCAGCCAGGGTGTGTGGGGAGTAAGAGGGGTGGTGGAGCACTGGAAAGCAGAGAGGAACTCTGGATAAAAACCAGAATTTTAGCCAGTAGCAGGTAAGCAGGCTAGGGGAGGAATGCATTGGAAAGAGTAGCTGGTCTGGCAGCCTCACTGGGCTGAAGGCTCAGTCTCATTTTGGCTCTGTGGTGCGTAGAGATGGTGAAAGGGCTGTTGAGAATAGTGGGGCTGAGCACCCAATTCAATGAAAAGGATAAAGCAGCCTGGGGAAGGGGGGCTGTCCTGGGTCACAGAGCTAAAGTCAGGCTGCTTTTCTACTGAGAAACTGAGGCAGAGATGATGGGTTAAATCTCATGGCAACTATTGAGTTCTTAATGGAGAAGTAACAGTAAGAACTTCTTATAAAGAGCTGGAAGGAGATTGCATATATGGGAACAAATCTGTTGTCTTGGTGTTAACTGAATGGCCCACCCCTGCTGTCCAAGGAGCAGGGACCAGGCACACAGGGCAGAGCTGAAGGGTGAAGAGGCTCAGATACAGTAAGGACTTCATTAATGAAATGCCTTGGAGGGGGGGCAGGTTCTCAGAGGCCAGCAGGGATGAGAAGTGGCAGGAGCCACCTAAAGCCTGCCAGAAGTAGCCAGCTAAAAGACACCTGCTAAGTTTCTCCCTAGTTTTGGGGCTAACGTGCCTTTTCTGTGGAGCTGGACACAGCTCTTTGCTGTCAGAAGCCTATTTCCCATTCAGAGAAGTTCAGGAGTTGTGGAGGAGCTGCTGAGGTGGGTGGCCGCTCTGCCCTGCGCAGGCACTGCTCCTCCCGGCCAGTGGCCAGGGCCAGCTGGCTTGTCATCTGCAAACTGGCTGGAGGGCCAAAGCCCAGAACAAGGGTGTCCTGACTTGGTCTCCTGTGTTTGCTGCTGGGAAACGCTGGTATCAGCACGCTGTGGTGGCAAGCAACAAAAACTCAGTGGTTGGGGATTTCCTTCCGTGTTGGAGCAGTTAGAGGTTGCAACTGCTCGTCTGGGACAGGCACGCAATTAGGTTATGATGAATTATTGTTAAATGGAGCAGTGGCCTCTGCAATGAGCCATCTGGGGTGGCTACAGGCAAAATGAGCTGGTCAGATTCGAAGGTGGGCATGGCGGTGCCCTCACTGAGCCTCCCCCAGTCAAATAGTGCTGGGAGACCAAGCAACATGGGCAGCCCTGCACTGGGAGGGGAACCTGGGGACTTGATTCATGGTGTACCTGGGTTCCTATCCTTGTGCCACAGAGTAAAAGCAAATTGCCCACTGGGATTGACTCTGCATTTCCCAGTTGCAGACCCTGGGGACTGGATCTGCTCCCACAGCCGCTGCTCCTTGGGCTGAAATGCCCAGCTGGGGAATCCCGTAGAAGCAGTGTGGCCTCAGGAGAGCACAAAGCAATGACTTCTGCTTTATCTGGGCAGTGTTAGTGATCACGGGGCCTCAAGAGGGTTCACTCAGCTGGTGCTGGTGAGGGTTATGTTGTTGGACCTCCCCCAGCACCTGCAGGTACAGAGGCAGCCCAGCTTCCCACAGCAGGCAAGGTGATGCTGCATTCCCAGCTGTGGTGCACAGAAGCAGTGCCATGGCTTTGTATTCAGTAGTTCCTGTTCTCTCTTACCATTAGTAACCTAAATACTGAAGGCTTTCCTGCATTTCCTTCACAAACTGCAGATCTGGATCCTTCGATCCTTCAGCCTTTACACCAGCAGGCTGCTTGCACCTTTGCAGCAGGATCTTGCCTGGCCCTGGCTGGTGCATCCACAGCCACTGTGGGACCTGGGCTCCCCAGGAGCAGCTGGGGAACCTGCCTGGGTCAGCTCAGCAGCTGCGGGAAGAGGCAGCAAACATCTCCCAGTGGGATGGCTTCACCATGGTGTGGAAAGATTAAAGATTAAGGGCAGAAAACAAAGTCACTATTGAAAGTCTGGAGTCTGCCAGGAGATTGATTTTTGACCCTTGCAGCAGGGTGAGGAGGAGGTGCTCCACGGCAGGACAAGGGCTCTGCCAGCCACAGCTGTCCCCGTGCTGCTGCCAAGGGAGTGCTGCAGCCAAGATACTGAGAGGAGTGAGGAGATAAGGATGAAACAGTGAGGTTTGCTGAAAGAGACGCAACAGGATCTGTACCCGTCGGGAACGGCCAGAAAGCAAGAGAACCCATGGTGTAGGGGACCAAGGTCACTTTATGGGGGATTGAGGGGTGACTGGATTAACCTCAAAAGCTAAAGGGTCTGCCTTTTCCTCAGGCAGGGCACCTGGTGAGAGACAGGCTTGTACCCTGCAGACACGCACAGGGAAATACACAGCTGGAGACACCGGAGAACGTGATCACGGCAGAACTCAGTACTGACAGCCTCAAAGTCAAGGTCTGTCTTCTGCTTGGAGATCAACTCTGACATGGGCATTGCTACCAGGCCAGATGCCAGCGTTAGAGGAAGGGAGCCGCTAACAAGTTACCGATGTTGGAAGAAGCCTTCCAGGGCTTTGCAGATGGTATAGCGCTCAGGTGGAGTCAGCAGGTGCTCCAGCTGCTGGTTGAAGGTCCTTCCTTGAATCTTGATGCTAGAGGGGAGTATCTCTGCGACCCACTGCAGGGAGGTGAGGGCAGAGGAGGTGCTCGGGGAGTCAGCAGAGTCAGAGTCTGCAAGGCGCGGGTAGAAAGAAAAAGGAAAATACAACAGACAAAGGGTCTTAACCGTGAGTTAAAAGGCTTGTTCCCAAACCAGGGGTCAGTCCTGGGCACAGACAAGGCAGCTGCACCCACGTATAATGGGTGCTCCACAGAAACACAAATCCTGATGTGCTGATACAGACACTGTTACCCCAGCAAAAATATGCTCTGGACCAGCTGCTCTGGAGCTTGTGGCTGGTTCCAAGTGGGGGTGTTTTGACTGGGATGCTCTCTGGGATCTATCTCTTCAACCACGCTGCTTCCATACTTTCTGTGAACACAAGCGGGTGGTATTCCTTCTCTGGCTCTCTAAAGCCTCTGCTACAGTTTCAAAGCACTTCCTGATAATCACAGGCTTCAAGCAGCATCAGTCAAGGGTTACCTGAGCGAACTGAGGTATGGAAAGTCATTTCCTTTGCCACGCTTATCTGGGCTGGTCCCTGCGCTGCCTCTGCAGCGAGTGCAAGGCAATAAGCACAGCAGGGAGAAGGGACCTGATGGAGACTGCGGGATGCACTTATCCATGTGGGAATATAGCCAAGGCAATGGGAGCAAAAAATTCTGTCTTTTCTTGGTTTCTTTTGGAGGGGGGTGAAACACTCTGTACCGTGAAGTAGCAAGGTGCTCAGTTTTTATCTAGCGTGTGTGCAAACGGGTTGGTTTCACAGGGCTCCTAATGTGAAGCTCAGGAGAGTCCATTGCTGCTGTGGAAGGAAGAGCCAGTCCCAAGCTCCTGGGCCTACGCATTGCGGAGCAGCACCCCAATAATGCACCCACCCTCCTGCCTTCACACAGCTTTGAAAATGCAGCAGTCACTGCTCCCTGCCCCATGCTGCGCTCCTGCCCCTCCACTGAAATTGTGCTGACACCCACCCTGCATCACCCCAGATACCCTCCTCTCCCGCTGACTCGCTCACCAGCAGCAAGTTAAATTATCCATAACGGCAGCAGTTATCCTGAACAGCAGAGTCCATACACAACCCTGGGGTTTGCACAGCAACCGTGGATGCACAGAGTTGGATTACTCTGGTCAAGTACATGGCACAGACTGCACACAAAGGACATTGGCGAGGGCCATCAAGGACAATCATACAGTAGGATGAACCCTTCTGGAGAGCAGCCAAGCCTGAGATTAAGCCTGATCCCAGAAATCAGGCAGCCACGTGCTGCGGCAGGAAGAGCAGACCTCCAGGCAGCACTAAACCTGCAGAGCCCACAGAAGGTATTTAGCAATTCCCTCCTGTGTGGGGAATTTGGGAGCCGGCACAGGGTTTTTCCCACTCTGGACCCCCTCCTCCACGCACTCTTACCGTTGGAGAAGTTGACGATCCCCTCTTCCACCACTAAGGTGGGCATCGCCCCGCTGCCCTGCAGCATCGACACCACCTTGTCGTGGGAGCAGTTCCTGTGGGGCACGGGAGAGCCGGGGTCAGCGCTGCTTGTGCCGGCAGAACCGCAGGCAGCAGCTCGAGGGGGAGCAGGAGTGAAATGGAGTTTGCAGCCGCCTGCTTTTCTCTTGCAAAAAAGCCACATCTTGCTGCTCGGAACCAGGTGGTGTTGCCCCCCAACTGCCATTCCCACGGCCTCTCAGTCTTTGCTTGGTTTTAGCTGTGCTGCTCAGAAAAGAGCCTCCCTGAAGGAGAGGGTGAATTGCACCCTGGGCTCTGGGCTGTATCTGCAGTGAGGAACAACTACAGGACATGCCTGTGAGCACCCTCAGGAGCTGGTATGGCAAACAGAGCTGGCATTACTTTTAAGCTACGTTCAAACCCAGAAGATGAACTTCCAGTTTAAATGGTACAGTGCTGTGGGTCTCTCCTTGCCTGTCTTAATTCTGCATGAAAAGAAAACGTGAGGTGGAGGCAAGATGCATTTTCATAGGCAGGAAAAGTCTTGGAGTGCCCTTGGAGAAGGGTACAGGCTGGCTTGGGACAATACCCGCTAAAATGAGGGCTCAGAGGACATTCTCCATCTCAGTTTCCTCTATTTTCTGGCAATGCTGCATCAGCTGACAGTTTGCTGGTTCAGCTGAAATGTGAGAACCTGAGCACTGAGAGAAGCAGCATCAGATGTTTAACCTTTAAATATTCATCACTCTCTCTTATCGTGTAGCCTCTTCTAACCCTTTGCTCTTGCTTTTTGTGTGGAAAGACCGAGCCAAGCAAATACAGGCTGCTGCCACTGGCCAGTGAGGTGCACACTCAGCTCTGGTTTGATAGCCCTTGTGCTCAAATAATATAGAGAAGAATTAACTTCTGGGTGGAAGTGCAACTGCCCATGTTGTTTTAAGCTTGTGATCCCATTCTGGGAGTGATTTGTGGGCTGGCTGGTGCTCCAAAGCAGAGCCCTAAGTGTTTAACTCAGACAGTTTAATTCAAAGTGCGTGGAATCGGGGTCTGCAGGTGGTTTGCAGCCAGGACACCAGTTACAGTGTGTCACACATTACACCTGGTTATTTGCACAGAGAAAGGAGGAGCAGGGATGGAGATTAAATACCACTTAGAGCCAGTTTTTGTAAAAGAATAGCAAAGGGGATGACTGTAAGGGGCAAAAGCCCCCATGCACCTTAGTCGACAGCTCTCAAGGACCACCATCTCTTGTCCCTGTTGAACAAGTGAACACACATGTGCTTGGCCACCTACCAAACCCTGGGACCCCTTTTGTAGACCCTCTTACCTCATATCCAGACCGTTGAGGAACAGGATCCGGTCTCCAGCTTTGAGAGCAGCCTTCTCAGCTGGGCTCCCTAAATGCACAGGGAATGAGAGGGGCTTTAGCTGCTGGACTTCTGCTTACAGGGATGGGGTCCCAGCTCTCTGGCTGCTCTGTGCCCAGGGACACCCCCCAGGGCAGGGTATGCACTGCAGCTGGATTATTTGTGTGGGCTGAAGCATTTCACCGGACACAGTGATGCCAGCACCCAGCTTGCAATGGAAACACAGGTGTGCTTTTGGGCTATTTGCTAAACACAGACAATTTCCACCCTTCAAAACTGTGCTCCACGTGAAGCCAAACTAAAGTGTACTAAAGACACTAGTTATTCAACTTGGGGAACTTGAATCACTGAGCCTTGTGAAAGTCCCTTTTGCTATCTTCTAGCAAACAGCAGGCACTTAAAATTTTGAGTTCAGACCAGAGATAAATAAGTATCTTGTGGCTGGAGGTTTTCTTACCTGGCAGAACAGACTCAATCCACACTGGAGCATGGCCACGCAGTGTGAAGCCAAAGCTTCTGTTGCCTTTATAAACTCGCACAGTTCTGCAGATGAAAAAAGCAAATGTGAAATCAGAGCCCAATATTTAGTTCTTGTTTCCTTTCTCAGCCCCTCCAAAGCCCTGTTAGCCCGGGTGGCTCCTGAGTGCCCAAGCCCTTGATGCTACTTTTATCCCTGCAAAGTCCCTTTGACACCGAAGTGTCTTTCAAACAGGAGCCCCCAGACATGCCCTGCCCACAGGGAGGGGGGTTGGAGGGAAGGTGTGTGAGGGTTCGGTGGCCCCACATGGCCACAATGCAGCTGCCTGTCCTGCTGGTACCTCCAGTTTCTCCTGCCCACGCTGGGGAGCAGAGGGAACCCACAGTGCAGAGCCAGCATGGAGTGATGGGGTGGGGAGTGATCCAGAGGTGCTAGAAATGGCCTACAGAAAGCCTCGGGGAGGGCTGGGAGGATGCGGGTGCCATCCCCAGGGCATTGTCACCGCAGGCCTGGAGCAGACACAGTTCCCACTGGGACCAGAGCCACCCACGCTAGGGGTTCTGGAGTGGCTCCTTTACACCCAGTTATAGCTTTCTGCCAACTGAAGCTTGACATCCATGAACACTGAGGCTTCAGCACAGGGCACATGGGGGTTCCAGTGGCAGGAGGGGACAGCAATGTTTTAGGGGCAGAGCCCCTGAGCACAGACTCTTACTCTGCATTAAATACTGAATTCATAAATCCGCCATCCAGTCCTTCAAATACAATGTGTTTTTAAAGGGGCACATGGGATATAGCTTATTACATAGAATAAGAGACAGTGTGTTTTAGGAGGCAAAGGCCTCAGAGGCTGATGAGAGAGAAATTAAATTCTGCTAGGAAATTTTGGAAGGAGTATTAGGAAATCTCCCTGCTGAGAGGCTGATTGGAGCTGGGAGTTGTTCCCCATGGGGAGATGGGGGAAGGTAGCATCACTGAGATAATTTACAACCAGAAAGCCTCTTGCAAGGACTGATCCTGCTCTGGCAGGAAGGGATACTGTGCCGGAAATGGATTTTGGAGAAGTCACTTGTAGCCTGATCCTGCTGGGAAGGTGTGCTGCAGATGAACACCTTGGAGATAACAGCTGGAGACAGGGGAATAGATTGGGATGTGCCTGTGGCAGCGCAGTCCCTCCTGAGAGGGTTCCCCGGCGGTGCTGGCAGACCGAATCCTGCTCTCTTGCTCATGAGTCAGGGCTGGGAATGGAGTGGGAGCCACCGCCAGCATTGCGGGGCTCCTAAGCTCTCCAGGGCTGCTGAGATCTGGCCATATGGACAGCAGGAAATGGGTTAATCCCTTGTGCACAAGGGATTGTCCTTCCTTCCTCTCACAGCCTTGGATCCAGACACCCACCAGGGCAAGGCAGGATGATGCTCTGTCCCCAGGCATCCCTCTGGCACAGCTGGGTACCTTGCAGCCCACCCAGCACAAGAGCCTTGTAGCCTGCAGGTGCCATCTCAGCATTTCACATGGCTTGTACATGCGACAGCAAGGGGGCACAGAGCGTGGCCCAGAGCTGGGACAAGGGGTGAAACGTGCCCAGCCTTCAAGAAGGAGAGGTCTTTGTTCATAGACTCATAGAATCATTTAAGTTGGAAAGATCATCAAGTCCATCCTTATCCTGGGGGGATTTCACCCACTCTGCACACTGAAGAGTTTCCAAGTGCCTCTCCCCTTTCCCTGGCATCCCTCCCCCATGCTGCTCTCCACACCAAATCAGATGCTGCTGCTGTCCTGAATGCCGGGGTGTCCAGGAGAGGTGTTACCTGCGGGCAGCCCCTGAGGCCACATTGCTGGTGATGAGCGAAGTGGTTTTCCTCAGGCTCTTACTGGTCTCCTCATGGCAGCGGGGCACGGAGCTGGCGCGGGTGGAGACGAGGAGCCGCTCCTGGTGGTCCTCGCTTCGGCTGCGGCGCAGCCGGTTGCTGTGCTGCTCGCTCTTGGACCGGCAGAGCTTGCTGATCAGGCTCTGCGATACCACCTCGTCAAAACGCTGCCGGTGCTTCTTGGGGATGAAAATCCTAGAAAAATGAGACAAGGGAGGGAAGTGGGGAGTGGAGACGGGGTGGCTGTGACCTAGAGCTCTGTATCCAGCCATATCTAGAAAAAGAAAGGTCAGAGCAGCCCCAGCCCTTTGTTCTTTCTTGGCCTCAGTCTTCCCTGGAGCTGCAAATGCTGGGGCTGGGACTGCTGAGGACGCCGGCTGCATCTTCTGCCCTGTCCCATGCCGAGGATGTCAGGCCCCTGCACAGTGCAGTGCTCACAAACTGACCGAAACAACTTAGTTCCTCCTCATGCACCCCATCCTAGACTCCTTCAGCTGTCAGTCCCAGTATGCTGATGACGAGGTTCAGCTCGAGTCCCAGATTCGTTGCCTCCCGACTTGTGACAACCAGGAACCCAGCCAGGCAGGGCAGGACACTTGCCCCCATGGTGCCTGTCCTGTTGTGACCCTGCTCCTCACTGCATGGTATGCAGAGCCAGGGGTCCCAATGTCCAAGTGTCCCCCGTGTTGTTGGTGTGAAACCACCTCCTCCAGACCCACTTCTTCCCCAGCACATTCTGGGACCCCCAAAATGTTGCTCCCCAGCCTCTCTGCTGGGAGCCCTGGACTGTTCTCCTGGGCTCCAGCCTTGGCTGTTGCCACCCTCCAGCTCCTGCCGCTACCTCACATCACTTGGGAGATGCTGGTGCTTCAGGGATGAGGATAAGCACAGTGGTGCTGGAGGCAAGGGGACACCACTGGGAACTTGCTCCGTTTCAGATCACCTACCCCCTGTCCAGTGAGAGGTGCTTTGCCAGCAGCCAAGTGGCCTTTGTGCCTCATGCAAGGATCCCCCAGGGCCCTTTGCAGAACAAGTTCAAAGTGGGATCCCCGGGAGGGGGTGAGGAGGATGCGTCTGCACCGCTCCTGCCCTGGCCAGGGTTCACCCCTGTAGCACAGGGAAACACTTCTTTCTTTTCCTTTTCTCCTTCTGCCATCGCAGCAGTGAGACGCTGACACCCTGCTCACCTACTGCTGCCCTCCCATTTGCACATTTAGGGGCTTCTGGAGGAGCTGTTATCTCTGTGTGTTTCTATAGCAACTCCTCCCTGCACCCCTACCGGGGGCTGCCTGTCGCAGCTGCATTTGCTTGTTAGACAATACCGACTTGTGAGGTTCATTAGTGCTCTTCACCTCCTGGCACATGAGAACACGCTCCCTACATTAACACAAACTCTGACACTTGGGGTGGAGGAAGGATGCAAACATCACTTCCAAACCCACCCCCCCACACCCCGGCCCCGGGGAGCACATCTTCCAGGCGGGGGAGGCACTAACAGGGCCAAACTGGGGGCTGGTGTCAGAGGACCCAGAGCAACTTGCCCTGAGGGGCTGCACCTTCCTCCTGCCAGTGTGACATGGCTGTGACAATGGTTGGCTGCTAACAAAGCATGGATGGAGAGGCTGGGGTTGGCAAGGGGCTCCCTCAGGTCTCTCCCATCCCTCAGGCATCTTCGCCAAAGGAACCCAAAAACCTGCGTGAAGCCAGAGGAGTAGGAAGGGGAGGCTTCAAATCCCAAATCTACCTGGACCAGGATATCTCTATTTTCTCACAACAAAAGGCAGAACTCAAAATAAGAGCTGATGCTCATGCTAAGCAGGAGCAGACAGATCCCAAGGCTAACATATGCTCACACAAAGCATTTGGTGCTAATTTTAAATAAATAACACGATGGTACAATTCACAGTCAATTTGTGATTAAGCAGCAACTAGAGAAGAGTGAAATCATGCTAATAAATAGTTCACCCAGCTGTAAGGAGGCTCCTGCAGGAATGCAGGCTGCCACAGCCCCATGGCAGGGGAGGACACAGTGTGACAGCAGCGAGTCCCGGCAGGACCCCACGCCGCTGCCCTGGGACAAGTCCGGGTTCCTTGCAGGCAAAACGAGCACGCTCACATTTAAGTTGGCCAAAATAAATTGGATGCTGCTCATTCCAGCAAGGCTGTCCCACTTTGCACTGACTGCTGCTTCGCCTGCAGGCTGACAAACATCAGGGTTGAAGAACAAAGTACAGCCAGCTCAATAACCAAGGACAGGCTTGAAGGGTTTCACCCTGAATTGACTCAGTGCTGGAAGTAAAACGGTGTCTTAGCAAGGAGGGGACCTAGGTGACTGGTAAAAATCATCCTCTTAAAGCACACCACATAGTTTCCTTCTGCAAAACCCTTTGGGAGAATTTGCAATGTGGCCTTGGGGAGGCTGGGATGGCTCCATGTCACAGTGCTGGGGGCTGGATCCCCCAAGCACCCTGACACCCTGCAATTCAGTGGGTGCCAGCCTCCGAGCTGTGTGTGCTCAGGGCTGGTTCTTAACAAGGGACCCACCAACAGCAGCACAGGGGGGTGTCATTAGACTACATCAGTGCCTCAACCTGTCCTCTGCTCCAGCACGATGCTGCCTGTGCAACATGTACCAACACCAGCACAGGGTGGATGGTGCCCGGTGCTTAGCAGGAATCTGCAGCTTTTTCTGCAGTGCCCTGCTGTCCTGCGGGACAAGCTGGGCTTTGCCTGTCAGCAGGGAGCATGGATGCTCCCAACCTGTTTGCAAGGTTGGTCTGGGACAAGGGACAGACCTGCTGCCCCAGCAGGACGCACCTGCCCATGGGAAGGCTTGGGAGCCATGCAGTGCTGACCTTGTGCCTTCAGCTTCCTCCTCCTCCTCGCATGCTCCAGGTCAACCCTGGTTCTTCCCCTGTTAAAGAGTGGTCTGGAAAGGCATCCTCAGCCGTGTGCCCTGCAGCCCTACGCCCACTCCCCAGCCTCAGTGCACTACCCCTCCTCTGCAGCAGTGTCAGCACAGACTCTTCAGGAGGGCTCAGTCTGCTCTAACACAAAAAATTGCAAATTCAGGGCATTTTCCAGGCCAGGAGAGGTCCCAGAAGCTGCAAGATGCTTCACCTTCACTCCATCTCTGAAGCAGCCTGGCCGGCCAGGACAGCCACCATGGTGGAAGACCCCCCAGCAGGACCCCATCTGCCAGCACAACCAGCCCCTTGTCTCATCTCTGGGGCTCACTTCTGCAGAGGATGTTTAACACATCTTTGTCACACTCACAATTTTTAAACCTCACAGGAGGGTCACCTACAGCCCACCTCTGGACAGATAGTCCCATTTCTGCCCTCGCTGAGAGCTGCCTCCCTCACCAGCCCAGTGCCTTGGAGAACCACCTTTCATGAGGGTGCACGTCCTGCAGTGAGCATTGAGCTCACCTGGGTGGTCCTACCCCGAGCTGGATGCTGAGGTTCCCAGTGCAGGAGGTGTCCCCAGCCCCAGTAAGAGCAGGGGGAAGCAGCCCCAAGTTTTCTCAGAGCTCATGCTCAGCTGGGGACAGAAGCAAGGTGTCCCAAGTCCCCATACCATCACAACACCCGCACTACGCAGCACCTCCAAACCTCCGTCTTCGCTGCCCATCCCTTTGGTGGACTATAGTCACAGAGACAAAGCAAACCCAGATGTGCTCTTCCTGCCTCTCCCCAGCATCCCACCTCCCAGTTTTTCAACTCCCCCCAACAGCACAAGCCACGGCTGCGGTGGGCAGAGTGCTGGGAGGCAGGGTCCCCACAGCTCAGAGAGGCAGGAGAGACATCGTGGGGATGTTCCCGGCACATCCAACGGCATGCACGCCACGCGGAGGAACGGAGCAGAGAGACATACCGAAAATGCCGAGAGAAACTCCGGTCCTTTCCCATTTGTCGGGGTGCGGTGGGAACAAAAGGGAGATGCTTCAGATCCTCATGCAGCTGAGTCTCAGCCTCGGCTCACGCCCACGACGCGGCCGGATCCAACAACCAAACCGCGCGCCAGCCGGTGCCCCCCTGCCACTTGGCACCCCTGCGGTGCACGGGGACCACGGCCAGATGGGCCGGCAAACTCTACCTGGGCTGAGTCCCTGCCTGCCTTTGCCCTCGCCTCCCCGTCGCACTCTCAGTCCCGGGCAGACATTTACCATCTACCGAGTGCTTCTTTTTTTATCAACTGGGTTTTAGCACCTTCTCTGCCCTCCCTGCTCCAGCTCTGCCCTGGCTCTGCCCCAGCTCCCAGCCACGAAGCCTCTCGCTTTCCCTAAAAACTGCAGTCTCTGTAATTTCCAGCTGGAACAATCTCGTAACAGAAAGGAGGGCACGGTTCCGTGCCGAACTCCGGGGGGATGCCTCCCTGGTGCTAATTAGTTGACTTCTAAAGTGCTTCTGTTTAAATTACATGCCGCTGTAATGGGTGAGAAACCTTAAAGGCAAATGGCATCATCGGTGGGCGTGCGGCTGCTGGGTGTGCAGGTGGAGTCACCTGGGCTGGACCAGGACCAGGACCAGAGATGTGGGCCCGAACCTCCCCCCCTGTGCCACAGAGCATCATTTACCCCCAGGGTAACACAGCAGCGCTTTACATTAGGGATAGAAGATAAAAACCCCATCTTTAATTTAAATAACGCCATCTTTAAGCACAGCACTCGCGTTTGATGAAGAGGATGTGAAGCTTCCCAGAGCTGCCAACATCAGATGCAATCTCCAAGTTGCAAAGGAAGGAAAAATGAAAAATGTATGGTTTAGCCCCAAAACAACTAGCAAACATCTGGCCTTGAGTCTGTCAGTTGTGCAGAAAAACACGTCCCAGGGTGGATAAACACTGAGCAACACTTGGGTTGTGCCTGAACTGTGCTGTGCAAACAGCTACCAGTCTGGAAAAGCACTTCTGCCCCCACAGTGTGCCACAACACTAAAATGTACAGGCTTTTGGGAGAGAAAACTCTTGTATGGCTTTACCCATGTAAGAGGACCTCTGTTTATGAACCTGTAGAGATTCTTCTCAAACCTCATTTACATGTGTGCATTGGTAGAGGTGGCAGCAGCCCTGCACCAGCCTCCAGCCTGGCAGCACTGACAGCCACTGCGGGGACACGGTGCCTCCAAACCCCTGTGCTCAAGTGGGAATTGCTCCAGCCCAGCAGCTAGCATGGATCTGTGATCTTCATCGGGGCTGTTATCCTGTTATCCCCAGTACTGGGAAGCTCCATAATCGCTCATCTGGCTGCAGATGGTTTGCAGATGTGACCGTTGTTATCATTAAATAGGAATGAAGGCCCTTTTCCACCTGAGAGTGCAGACTTGGTGGGATGCAGTGGCCATACACTGGGGCCAGGAGCACCTCGCAGCCCTTCCCAGGCTATCCCACTCATCCTTGGGGACAGCCCCAACCCCCCAGCAGCTCTTGGGGAGGGCTATCTTCTCATGACACATCCCTACACTGGCTCCAGCAACAACGGATGTGTTATCTGCTGGTAAGATCCTCCTCTGAGCAGCGCCACAGACTGTGCCCAGCTGGGGGTCACCTTCCCCATCAGCAGCCAAGCACAAGATGGGGCCACTGGGGCTCTCACCTCTCCTGAACCCAACTTCAGATGCTGGGGACATGGAGAGCTTCAAATAAATCCCCAGAAAGGCTTTCTCTGCATCCTCCATCCTGCTTAGCATCATCTGGTGGGTATCGGGGATGGCAGCCAAGGCGAGGGATGTAAACGGCTGCTTGTTGCAGCCCCAGTGTCGCAGACAGACCCCTAGACACCCTGTGACACCATGGGACCCTGCCTGCCCCTCTGCTGAGGAGGCACAGGCAACCAGTAGCTCCCATGCTCGCAGTGCCCCACACCAGCACCCCACACCAGCCCTGGGGTGCAGGGACTTGTGTCAACCCCTGCTTTTCACAGCCGCAGAGGACAGTCACCTCAGCCAAGGTGCTGCCCCTAACCTGCTTTCTGCTGGGAACACCAGCATAAATGCAGCTTTACACCTTTTCTTTAAGATACTGGAAAACACTTGGACCAAGTAGCTGCTTCCCAAAAGAAAAGCTACCAGTCAGTGGTGGGGTGGAAGCGGGCCAGGTCAATAGAATCTGCATTATAGCAGTAGTTTCGTTTGTCAAAAGAAATTAATCCCCTAACAGGAGATTTTGCACTGAGACATTTTGGCCATGACCTATTTGAACTCAGCCGATAATAAAGGAACTCCGCTCCCGATTATTTTCACCACTGGCACATTTTTTTTCCCGCTGCCCTAATTCCCCTTTTTTTGGGCAGTTTGACCATATGTCTGGCTATCACATTAGGGATTTTTATTTATTTAATTTTTTTTTTAAACGGAAGCCAACAAGAGCTGCTTTTCCTCCATTATCATCCTGATATCCGGATGGCTTGAGAGTGGGGACCATGGGTGGGAGGATGATGTCTGCCTGCAGTTTGAAGTGCTGCATCAGGCAGCAGTGGGAGCGATGTGGGTTTTGGAGGAGGGGGGGGTGTCACCCATGCTACAAGATGCATTGGCACCTGTGAGAGCTAGAGAGCACCCCCCAGCCTTGGAGGAGTGGGTACGTGGTGGGGGGAGGGCAGGGAGGACAAGCAGGGAAGCAGCACAATCCATAATATATAAATCCTTATGGCTAAAATGAATTTTCTTATCCAGGGACAGTCACAGATGGCTGGAGTATTTTAATACAGGAACATGCCAAGCAATTTCATTGCCATGAAAAACAAGCTGAGACAAATAGACTGTGTTTGGAGCATTATTAAAATGAACTCAGTGGAATTTCTCCCGTAATAAGGGAACCCCCGACGGGCAGCGATTTTATCTTTGTCAGGGATCAAAAGTGACTGCAATCAGAGCAGCGCTCACATCGGCCCAGCCACCACAGGCTGGCAGCTTCTGCTACTTGTTTTGGTTTTCCCCCAGGAGCAGAGACTGGTTTGGAAGCAAACAGACCATCGCCAAAGCAGTGAAGTGACAAACTACCCCTAACTATTCTTCCTGCAGCAGAGTGAAGCACAGCACAACTTAGAAGAGATCCATGACAACATACAGCAGTCTAAACAACCCAAGAGTTATCATCCAGGGTAAGAGGCTGGATGCGCTCCGGAGCACACCCACATCCTGCTATTTAAATCCAGGTTAATGGGACGATGTCCACATAAGCATCAATGCCGGTGTTTTCTGCACCAGTTTTTGGAACACCGTAGGTCAGTGAGTAGGAGAGGATCCACGTTTCCATCGCTCCCTAATTTTACTGCAAGCAGATGTTTCCAAGCTAAACGCCGCTGCTGGTACAATGCTGGCACGGGCACCCCACAGTGCTGGGGGAATGCACGGTGCAAAGGGAGAGGGCAACCAGGATGGCAAGTGCCAATCCCCTGTGCAACACAAGTGAGGATCCCCCCTGTGCCTCGGAGGGTGACTTTGGTCCCCTGAGTCTGGGGAAAAGCCAGGGGCCGCTGCACTTGAATGTGGAGCCGGCACCGTTCCTCTGCTGGAACCGCAGCTCTGCCCTGGTTTGGAAACGGCTCAGAAATAAGAGCAGTGCTGAGAGACACACGCTCCTGGGACCCCGACCTGCCCCAAATAACCCGCTCCCCTCCCCACGCTGGTGCGAGGTGTGCACAGCCCCTGCACGAGTGCTCGGCACAGCCAAGGGGAGCAGAGGAGTTAAAGCCCATGGCTCCCCGGAGACTACACCCGGGCTTTGGCGTTTGCAGGTGACAGAGTGACACAAAATAAGAGATTTCCCTCTCCCCAGCAGAGCTGTGATGCCCATGGAGTCCCTGACTAGAGCAGCCCTGATTCAGTACAGATGCTAAGAGTTAATTAACTTTTAGCGCGTCTCATTTTTGTGGTGCTGGGGGTTGCTCGGTTCGAGAATTAAGCTGCTTTAAACCCGTTCCCCTCCCAGCCCCTTCAGCTCCCAGGAAAGGTCCCTTTCATTACTCACCCGAGACAGCTCATCTTTCCCCCTCACTGCCGTATTTCATCATTCTTGAGCAGAACTACAATCGTGCACTTTACTACACACACCAGCCATATGGGCAGAGGATGGGAGCGGGGAGGAACCGGCGCAGCACGTGCATTATCCCTGCTATCCACAACCCAACGGATGAAGAAAATGTCAGCAAATTAAAATCTGCAGGAGCTTAATTCTGGGCAAATGGGATGAAATCCATTTGAGCTAAAAAAAAAAAAAAAAACCCAAACAAGCAACAACAACAAGAAAAAAAACCCCACGACAAAAAAACCACCAACACTGGAAAAAGCCCAGCCTGAGGACAGACAGGAGAAGGAGAGGTGTCTGCAGCCCAGGGTCGATTGGTGTGCTGAGTCGGGGGGGTCTTGGGTTACGCTGCACCGCGGCACCTTGCAGGGAGCACATTAAAGCCTGGGGGGAGCCCGGGGAGGGGACAGGCAGGGGAGGGAGGACAGTCGGCAGCAGCTACAGCCCGAAAATAAATACAGCTGGTACAGAGGGAAGATCCAATCAGGCCAGCATGAGGGTCAGCAGCAGACAGGGACATACCAGCTGCCTGGTTCTGCAGAGTAGGAGCCGTGTAGTCGCTCACGGTGGGCCACTGCCAACAGACCCTGTGAAAGGGCACAGCCAGCTTGCTGGGACACAGGGCTGCTGGTGAGGTGAGCATCAGCGACCCTCATCTGCCTTACCCCCAGCATCCCTCCCAGCATCCCTCCCCTCAAGATGTGCAGGACTGTGAGACTGCCCCCCGCATCTTGGGTGGAATGAGCCCTCAGGGACAGGGGACCCAAGCATTGCCTCTCCAGGATGCCTGGGCTGGCTGATGGGTACCCGCGTGGTCCTGAACCCAACCTCACACGGCTCCACATACCCACAGGGGACATCCCACAGGACGAGCCCCAGGACACTCACTGGGGCAGCTCAGATGGGCTCCACTCCCCCAAATCACACCAACACACACTGCTGCCCGGGGGTGGCTGCCCCACACCCCAAGGATGGTGAGGCAACCACACCAGCATCCCCTGAGCCAGTGCTGGAGCCAGGACCTCTCCTTGCATGAATCCCTTGCCCAGCCTTTCCCCAGCCACAGACCAAAACCAGCTCGAGCTGTGTGGAAATCACCCACATGGATTCACATCACCCCCTAAATCTAGAGCACCCGGGAGCTGCTCACCACATTCCAGCCAGTTATTAAAAGTATTTTAAAGCTCTTGCTCAGCAGCAAACCCATCAGATGGGAGACCCCAGGGTAAGGACCTCATATCATGTACAGCAGCACACACGGAGCTGCCCCCACCTCCCCAGCATCCCTGCAGCTGGGAAACCTGGTCTCCAAAGCACCTTGGGCTTTTTTTTAATATATTTTCTTGACTTCATTTCATTAAGATTAGAGGGTAAATCTTTTCCCTAAACTAAATATTTCCTTTCCATTAAACCGAGATTAGACACCTGATTTCCGGCGCCTCTTGCCCCAGCCCCACTGTTAACACCTTTCACACGGGGGGCACATGTTTGGCTGCAGTTTTGGGGGGCTGTTACACGGTGCTGCCCCATGGCAAGGAGGAGCTGGGCATGGGGTGAGCTCTGCACCACTCAGGGGGCACAGTGGCATTGGGTCCAGCCACACTGTCCTCCGCTGGGATAGAGACACCCTAGGAGGAACCTACTGTGTCCTCCACAGAGGGGCTTGGGTATGGAGGAAAATTTAGACACTTCTTCAAATCCCCTCTGTGGTGGGAAAAATATCCCCTATAATTCCCCATGGATGAAGACAAAGGGTGTCTCTGAGGCTTTCAAGGCATTTCCATGGACCTTTTTGAGGAAAAAGATTCTTCCTGAATTGTGGGTGGTGGGTTTTTTCTGTTTGGGACTAGTTTGGGGTGATAGCTCAGGCAGGGTTCAGTGCTGTCTGCCTCTGCCCTGAGTCCCAGACGTTTGCCTGTAAAGGCGCCCCAGGACATTCAGGGGGGACAGGACCACTGCAAAGGGGGTCCTGGACATGGGTACCCAGACAAGGTGGCTGCTGGGGAGGTGACGTTCCCCTCGCATTCCAGCTCTACAGGGGTCTGTACCTGTCCCCAATCAGGTGCAAGGGGCCGTGGGTGCCTCATGCACCACCGTGGCAAAGCAGGGGGTTGCTGCATGGCGAGGACCACTGACCCACTCCCCCCATCCTCCCCACTGCCAGACCTGTTCAGCGGAGACCCTGGCACAGGGACGTTGTTATGGTAACTGTAATATCTTGCAATTCCACTGATTAAAGCAGGAATTGGAAAGCCAGGCTCGAGGCAGGGGCCAGATGGAGACCTGATTCCCTAATGGCCACCGTCTCAGCCTGGCCGTAATCCCCACCACGTGTCCATGCACCGGCGCTGGCACCGTTCTGCAGTGCCAGCCCGTGCTGCAAGAAGAGCAGTGGACAAGCTGCACCAACTGCACACCCGCTCTGCTGGGGGCTCAGGACGTGCTGGGGACCCTCAGCTCAAGCAGAGCATTGCCAGAGCATGCCGGGATCTGCAGCCACAGCCCTGGCAGCCTGGGATGCTACAGGCAGTGCTGGCCTGGAAGAAGCCCATGGAGCAGACAGAGGCACCCCCCACCATCCCCCCTGATGATGGAGCTGCTGGCAGCCCTGGCTGAGTCCTTGCCCACCCCCAGCTCTCACCTCGCAGAGTTTGGGTTATTTTCTGACCAGTCTCTTGGAGAATCACCAGCCATTGTGAAGCTAATCCCATCTCCCCTAGTTAGAAACAGGAGCCACATCCTGCACGGCAGGCAGAGGTGATGGCTCCACAGGGCTGGTGACCACTGGTGACCACCCTACAGAGACAAGGATGGCTGGATGTTGGTACAGTGCTGGTGACCGGGCAGCCGCCAGTCCTCCTGTCCCACCCTGGCCAGGACAACCACACAGAGATGCCAGGCTGAGATCCCACCAAGCTCTACTCAGCTGCCCCTTGGAAAGGGGGTCTGGCTGTGCCGGCCTCTTCCTTGCGGGAACCTCCTGACCCTCCTGCACTGCTCAGCTCTGCACAATCATCATCACCAGGCAGATGGATGCCTGTGATTTAATGACCAGCATGGCAGCGTGGAGGTTGGTGGCACCACGTACCTGATGTTGTCAATCAGATGCTGGTGGGACTCCTGGGTGAGGACCATGCAGAGGGCATAAGCCAAGTACTCCACCTTCCGCTCTGCTGCATACTGCTTCAGGACAGTGAACACCTTCTCTTTCACCTCTGGGTGGTCACCGAGGATGTCATCCACCTGCAGCACGGGATACAGGAGAGAAGAGGGAAGGGGCATTGAGCAGGAGAGCAGTTAACCATGTGTACAGAGGCACTGATGGTGCAGAAAACGTGTCCCTCTCATTGCAGCACCTGGTCAGCCAAGGAGGAAGGAACCCACATGCGGAGAAAAGTGAAATTTCAGTCATCAGCCCACCACACAGCACTGCTGGGGACCCCACACACATCCCTGGTATCTCTGTTCTGTGTGTAATAAACTTTGCAGTGGAAACAGAGGTATGACAGCAAACCCAAAACTCTCTGTCCCTGCAGGAGGCTCTGGCACAGCTGGGTGGGGAGCTGGAGTCTACCTGGCAGAGGACACCAAGATGGGCTTTTGGAGGTGGTTAAGCTTCTAATCACAACTTGATCCTGCCAGGTAGCACTATCCTGCCATTAATTCCAGGAGGCAGCAGGGAAGTGGGGAGAGGGAACACAAACATGAGCTCCAGCCCTGGAAACAGCGTCAACAGCTCCCAGGCACTGTTCTGTCCTCTCCACCTGTGACAGTCATGACAGGCAGAGTAATTAGCTAATTACCATCCAGCCAATTACCCTGCATAGGACCCTCTTTATTAGTCTCTTCCCAGGCCAGGGGGGCTGTCCCTTGCTCTGGGGATATGCTGGGCAGTGGGTGCTGCTGCCACTGCCTTGCCCCCAGCCTGGCTGAGTGCAGCAAGTGTAAGTGGGATGCAGAAAATGCCTTGTGGCCACCCTGGAGCCCCTGAGTGCATTGGCTGTTTCTGCAAGGTGATGGTTTTGTGCTGAGAGCAGGTTTAACTGCTTCCCTCCAGCTCTGTGTGTGCAGGGGGAAGCAGCAATGTATGAAGCTCCTTGCCTTTCCCCAGTGCATGGGGTGTTTGTGCGGGGCTGTGTCCATGCACCCCCTGCAGCAGCACAGTGAGGGAGCTGGCAGGCATTGCCCAGCCAAGCTCCCAAGGAAGGGGAAGAGCTTCCCCCTCCAATGAAGGGAAAAAGCTGTTTCCTCCAGGTGCTTGTCCTGCTTGGCAGCTCCCTGGGGAAGGGCTGTCACTGGTGCTGTGACCCCCAGCACAACCCTCCAGGTGCTGCTGGGTTTGCGCAGCCGCCCTGCGAGCGCTGCAGAGGCTCCCAGCAGCACTTCAAGGTTACAGAATCTGGGGCAGTCAAGGCAGCTGCGTCCCCTGAGGCAGGCTCACATGTTTTTAGTCCCAAGGTCCAGCACAGGAATGACAAAGACCGTAGTGTTCCTGGTGGGCTGAATCCCAGGACGTCAGTGTTGAATTTTTGCCTGGGCTGAGAGTGAATGGTTTGGTGGGAGGGAATGGGGTGGTGTTGCCATCTCTTGTGTCAGTGCAGTCCCCAGTGTGTCCCTGAGTGTGTAGGGGACAAGAGGAGATGTTAACCTGGAACCAAGACCCTGAATACCTTCAGCACTTTCAGTGATGGCCAGGATGCTTGACTCACAGAGTCTGGCTCCAGCCCTGACCCTGCTGTCACTGGTCTGTCTTCCAGGTGAGTGTGATTCCAATAGAGATTTGACTTTGCCATGCGAATGAGGGTGGGAAAAGCCTCCATACCTCAGGTTTGCAAGGATCCTGCAGGCAGTGACTGCACAAAATACAAGGCACCGTCACCCTCTGACCTCCCAGCCTTGCGGTGGGTGGGCAGGAGCACCTGGGTGGTTGTAGCACCGGCATCAGCAGCACCTACCAAAGCCAAGCTCCTAGATAAACAAGGGGGTAAAGCACCTCGCTAGATTTAATTATTTTCTGCATCATGTGGAAAAAAAAAAATAAAATAAAGAAAAATGAAGCCACTTAAAACATCTGTGCTGTTAACTCTCTCTCGAGAGGTGTTTGCCAGCTGAGCTGTGCTCCATTGCCCAGGAGCCAGTGACACTCCTGTCCTGCAAACCCACTTCTGACAGGGCTGTGGTGGGTGGTTTTGGTGGGTAGGGAAGGGAGGTGGCAGAGGTGCGGCTGCGGATGCTCGTGGCATCACGACCAGCTTGCTCGCTTCAAAAGTGCTCTCCTGTGGTCATCCAGGAAACGTTTAGATGGTTTAATGTGACTTCACGAGATGGAGGCAGCGTGGAACAACCTCTCATCCTCTTGTTAATCTCCTGTAATCAGCAGGTATCTGTTTTCTCTGCATTATGAATCCAAACCTCAGCACGTATTTGTGAATCTTTAATGTAGAAGCTGACTGAGGGGATTCGGCTGATACCCACGAATCTCTTTATGGAGGTCTTGTTCCTTTATTAGCTTGGGATCAAAAAAAAAACACATAAGCCTGGTTATTTTGATAACAGTATTTTAAAAGGTTACTTTGAAATGGAAATTAGAAAGACTAGAAAAACAACCATGATCAAATTTATAATTGGCATGAGGCGAAGTGTTTGGTAAACTACCCACTAGGCAGCCTTTAGGAACACAATGAAGATGTAATCACATCGATGTTTTCCCTTTGTGGTGACATAGGAGCTAAAATGTCTGTGGGATGACATGCTCAGACTTTGAAGGGACACCCAGACACACGCAGAAGGGAGGGAGCTGCCCCAGTGAGTTTCCACACACTCCTGTAGTGCAAAGGAACAAGTACTTGGGGTCATCCTCCAGGGGATCTCCAAGCTCTTTGCAGCATCTTTCTGTTCTCCCAGTAATTGATAATTACTGTGAGATAGATACTGGTCTGATAGACCTTTTGTCAAGCATTGAAGCCCCAAGCCTGTACCACAGCCCTGTGACCAAGACAGGAGCATCCCACCGCAAAGGCTGCATGCAGTGTTCTCCAAACTGCTCAGGGCTGGGGGTGCACAGAGCCCCATGTGCTCACCCCACACCCCAGCCTTACCTTTTTGCTGAATTCCTGTGCTTTCTGCTTCCTCTCCTGGTGCACAGCGTCGGCGCTGGGGACAGGGTCCCGTGTGCTGGCCCTACACTGTGGCCGCAGTAGTCCCAGCTGCAGGGACCGCCTGGGGCAGGACCCCACCAAGGTGGCCACTGCCTCCTGCAGCATCACTGGCATCCCATTGACTTCCAGCACGTAATCCCCCGGCTCGATCCCACAGGCAGCAGCAGGCGAGTCTGGGCTGACACTGGCCACTTGTGGGGGGCTGCCACTTGCCAGCTCGAAGCCGAAGCATCCCCGGGGCCCAGGAAGGATGTTGACGTGCTGTAGGCGGGAGATGACCCCGATGCTGGGGGGTACGTTGCTGCAGCGCCTGGCCAGCCCAAGCAGTGCCTCACAGCCCAGGGAGGAGACAGGCTGCCCCTCGATCTCCAGTACCTCGTCGCCCGGCCGCAGCCCCGCCACCGCTGCGCTGCTGCCCTCCTGCACCCAGAGGATGTAGCATGGACCAGTTCCGCTTATCTTGAACCCAAAGGACTCGGGCCAGCCCTGGTTGGTTGCTGGCATGGCTGCGACTGGAAAAGAAGTGGGGGGGAAAGGGATTTGTGTTGTGTTTTACATCCCTAACATCAGCTTCTGTAGATGCCACATGGATCCTGTTGGATGTGGGGGCTCTAGTCTGTGCTGTGCTCACACACTGTGGGAAGAGATGCCCCAAGAGTGACACTTTCCCTCTATATTTCCCTTAAAAATAGCTTTTATTCTTCTATCATCAGACCACTAGCAATGAGGAAGCTGCTTTGGCTGGAAACACCAGGGCTACACTTGCCACCCGTCCGTGGCCTCACACAGCCCTTGTCTTGCCCATTGGTGGCACCTGCCTAACCCCCATCTCCCAGAAAGGTGCATTTAGGCACCTGCTTGTATTTATTTGTCTGTCAAAATAATTCTTTCATTTCCTTGGCATGTCATGTTAATGAACAGATCATCCAATGAATTGCTTAAGACAGCCTTGTTTTAACCTGCTCTTCTCAATACTCAATATTTAATCAGTTTCAACTGCAAAATTACTGCAAATTCATTACAATTTGCCAGATCCTCCCAGTTGTCCTGACAATATTTCTCTGTGTCCTCTCTGGTCCTTCTGTAGTATTAACCTGATCGCAGCATCCCAAAATACAGAGATAAGGACTTTCAAAAGGACTTGTGTGTGTGATTCATTTGAAGGGCTAGGACTGGCTCCAAGGATGCTCAAGGAGAAATCGGGCACATCAGCCCTAAACATCTGCAGAAGTCATCTTTGCCCAAGGTAAATCAGCCCAGCTGATCTCTGCATCTCACTTGGATGCCCTTTCGACGCCGCTGATGTGTAAGTGCCTGCATTGTCTGCTGACACTTGCTAAATTTATTCGCATGTAGCTTTTCTCTTCATTTGATCTCAGCTGTTTGTGAAGATGTTCTTTATTCCCATGTTTATTCCATCTGTGCTACTTAACACACATTAAGCATTTACAAAAATGAAGCACAGACTATTTTACCTGGGCAAATTACCTTACAGAAACTACCAGGACTCAGCTCAAAAAAACCATACTCAGGAACACCCCTTGAGCTTTGTGCTCTTCAGATCAAAAAGTGCCAAGCACAGGCACAGAGCCCAGCAGGAGCCTTAAGCTGGCTCCTGGTTTGTGTCCTTGACTGGCTGCTCCCCACTCTGCCTGGGCAGCCCAGCGGGTCCCAGTTCACCCCAGTCTGTGACCCTGCCAGCACAACAAAGACATCCCTTCACACCTCTACCTTACCACTGTTGGGGTGGCTTGGCTCTGATCTAAATGACTGAAAGACATTTATCCTGTTCCTTTGAGACCTGGGAAATCTTGGTCAAAATTCTGCAGCACTGAAAACATTGTTTAATACCCTATTATAGGCTGGGTAGATAAAAGGAACTCTTCTCATGTCCATTTTCTGCACAGATAGTACGGACCAACTTGCTCTGAGGGCAGAATTGTGAGCCTGGGCAGGGAACACAGCATTACCACAGAAATCTGTATTAATAACCCGAGCCAGCTCTGCTGTTGTAAAGAGCTACTCAAGGCTGTATTACAGAGGGCACTAGAAGTGCTGCCTTCATAAGGAAATATTAAAAAGGATGAAGCAATATGCTGTCACTAACATTATAAGCGCAATAACCTTGTCCTCCTTCATACAGCAGTGCTGATTAAAATACTACATAGAAACCAGGGATTATTATTATTGTTATTTAAAGAGGAAAGAAAGCTATTGCCTGTGTTAACACGTCAAGGACCAGAGGGGAAGTGTTGAGGGTGAAGCACAGGCACAAGTGAAATCCATTGGTGAGGAAACACCAGGACATCCCTGGGGCTGCAGAGCACAGGCTTTAAAGGCTCCAGCAAGAGCCCAGTAAGCACTGGGACAGTCCTGGTGGTACTGTTCTGGGCCGAGCTCCATGGCAAAGCTAGGCAGAGCAGTGACCATTGCTTGCTCCGAGCAGCCGCCTCACCCCCTTCCACCTCTACACCCTACAGCTCAAGCACTTACAGAAGTCAGAAGCCATCCAAGCCAGCATGGTGGGCTCTCACCAGGAACAGGTTTGTTCCACTACAGGGTTGAAGCTTTCTTGGTTCTCCTCCATCGCCCCCAGAAGCGCATCCCACCTACCCGTTGGGTTCCTGGGGGCATCTCCCCTGCTCCTGCGTCCTTGCTGCAGCCCCCGGGACACTGGGGGGAGAGCCCTCGCCTGTAACGCTGATCCAGGGGTGAGTGACACTGCTTCTGTGCCGTGGTGCTGGGGCAGAGCCAGGGCAGCCCCTCTGGCAGGGGGTGGCTGCCTCTTCCCGGGCTTCTTACTTGAGCCCTGCACAGTTCCAGCCCCTCTGAGTCAGCGCTGGGCATCAGAAAGGTCTTTCTTGCCTTTTCCTCTCCTAATTAACTTTATTTCCATTACAGAGAAGTGTGGACAGACTAATTGCAGTGCTGGTGCTGGCTGAGTCTGGTGCTTACCTGAGCCCACAGATCTGGGGGGAATTAGGAGCTGGAAGGAGGTAAAACAGATTAGCTCCCATGGAGGGAAATCCCTTATCCCCACAGGCAAATGCAAAGAGACGGTGCTTTGCAAAGCAGCAGAAACACAGCATGCTGTCACTGCTCCCAAACGGCAGCTGGGCCTGCTGAGACCTCGCTGGTGACTTGGGTGGGAAACCAGAGATTTTGGAAGTTTGTGTTTGTCAAACTGGTTTGCTGCAGAGATTTGGGAGCCTGGACCGACTTCTGCAGGGCTCACCAGGAGAGCTGTCCCCAACAAGGCTGCTCCTCGCAGCGGGGAGTGGTTGAGAGAGTTCTCCACCAGAGACCCCCGTGCTGGCATCGACTGTTTGTTAAGCCGCTATTTCTGATTTTCTCCTCTGCTTTCTCAGCACTTAGAGATCCCAGGGCTTAGCACACTAAGAGGTTTTAGGGTATTACATGTCCTGCTGTGACACCAGCAGGAAGGGACATCTGCATCCCATCACAGACCATGCAGCAGTCCGGTCTTCCCTTGGCACTGGTGCAGGCTCAGCTGTTGGCAGCGTTGGGCTGGATGGGAAACAACCTCCCCAGGAAACCTGGGACACTTGACACGGGATGGGGTAAAACCTTACTGAGGAGAGATGCAGGAACCTGCTCTGCCCAACGTTCACCACACAGTACAGTGAAAGATCTTCCTCTTGCTCGTGTCCTTCACATTTATACATGTCACTGCTGCGAGGGACTCAAGACACCCTCCTCCTCCTGTCCTCTCCCGCTCTGGTGATGCTCTGCTAGAGACGGGACACAGCTCCTTTCTCGTAGGTTCTGCACAAAGCCCAACCTCCCCCCTCAGCAGCTGAGCTCACCGGAGTGTGGAGGGGGGAGCATGCACTGCCCTCCCCTGTTGACACAGAAATGCATACACCTTCCTAGAAAACACCCGGGGATTTTCTTGACTATTCACTGCCCAAACAGGCAGACAAAAAAACTGCAAGGGGTAGTCTTTTTTTTTTTTAACTTTTTCCCAGCAAGTGAAGTAATTGCTTCTTCTCCCTCCGTTTTCACATGACTTGAGTACTTTAAAACACTGGACGTGAATTTTAATCCCTGCAAGAAATTTGTTACAGGATTCCATGCTAATGAAAAGATTGTTTCCTTGAAGATCTTCTGCTAGATTTTGGTCAGACAAGACTTTTCACTCATTTGCACAGCGCTCAGATTCAACCAGCTTCTCTTCTCTCAGACTCAACCTACTACTAAAGTACTTGCTGGCTGTTTTGTCCTTGAGCACAGCCTGTACAGTCACAGAGGATGGAGCTCCGTGCTGGTGCCGGTGTCGGGCCCCGCTCGGTGACACTGGCTCGGCTCCTACCGGTAGCACCAGTAGCTCTGCACTGCACACAGGGCACAAATCCTGCCTGTCTGCCCACAGGCAAATAAAGCACCACGTCCCCATGCTGCCACCAACCCCAGGGCCCCTTCTACACTACCAAACTTGTCAGGCTACACCCCATGTCCCACACAAACCTACAGCTGTACCTGGAGCCGTACAGAAAGTTTGTTGTATCAGTTGGGAAGAGCAAAAATGGCTTTTTGCCATGGCTTTTTCACAACATCCTCTATCAGGAGCCAAGTGCTTCAGGCTGCACTCTAGGAGAACCATGCCCAGGCAATATTTTGGCTGCAATTCTCTCTCTCAGGTTCTGGTTTGGTGCGATGTGGGCCAAGAACTTACCATGGGAAAAAAGATCCCCTTCCTGAAACCCAACCTCATCTTCTGCCGCCGCGTCTCCTGTCCAAGCCAATGAATTTCCTCTCGGTGCCAAAGCAGCCCGAGCACCCCTCAGAGGGCTTACCTGTTGTGCCCAAGATCCAGCCAGCAGCAGATTGGGACCCAGAGCTGGCAAAATCATCACAGCAGCTTCGAAGCTTTTGGATCAGTTACCCAGCAGCAGCAACCGTCTGAGTTTCTATGGCAAATTCTACCCAGGCACTGCGTAACCCAATCAGCCACTCATTAGCGGTGCTCTGGAGAGCACAGACTGTGCCGGCTGCAGGGACGGTTTCAGTTGACAGCCACCACGTAAGGCACCGGCACAGGACATTTATCTCCTACAGCTTTAGTCCACTTCAGCCCAGTTCCAGATGACATCCCTGCGGGGACTCGAACAAACTCACCCTGACTTCTTACAGCACACGGGACACAATGGTGTGAGAGGAGGCTGCCTATTGAAAGGGAATATAATGCTCAGAGCTACACTGGAAGACAAAATTATTTCGCTTTAGAGGAGATTTCACCAAAGGCAGTAATTCTGGAAAAAGGTTTTTGCAGATTCCTAAGGAATCACATGGGATATGCCATGCCAGCTGGGAGTGTTACACAGAACCTCTGCAAACAGAAGAAAACAGCACATCAACTGCACCCAACTCACGGAAATGGGCTGCCTAGAACCATAAGAACTCTACACACAACTCTGGGAATTATAAAAACGATTTAACTTTTATTTCTGCTTTAACTTTCATTGCTGCAGCAAAAGAAGACAAGAACGAGCGACTCTCCTTGAAGCCTCAGCACCTTCAGGAAGCGACGGCTGATGTGTCGCTCGGTTTGGAGCCACCTCCCGGTGTATGGCCCAGTGGCGACCCCGTCCCGACCCCGCCAAAGCCCTCCCTTCAGCCGGGGTACGGGGCCCCTCCCGGGAGCCACCGGCCCCGGCCCGCGCGGGTGCTGGACACTGGCTGGAGAGGTGCTATCCTTGATAAACGGACCTTCTGAGAGAACCTTGGGCAGAGCGGGTCAGTAGAGCTGCTCTGCCGGTACGCGTGGGCAGCCGCCGGCTGAGGGACACCTCCACTTCCGGCTGCGATAGGCCCTTCCGCCGCCACAGATCGCCGAGCAGCTGAGGCGGCCGGAGGAGGGCGGGCTCGGCGATCGATTAGCCGGCCTTTGGGGAGGGGTGGCGGTGAGCCTGTGAGGGGAGCCAGGTACTCCCCCCGCCCCGGGGCCAGCGTTTTCCCGCTCGGTTCCTTTCGGGGCTGGGGACTGGTGTCCTCGACGCCCAGCAGGTCCCGACTGTGTCCCCAAGGCACCCTGGGGCTCCTGGCTGCCGGGGGGGCTGCGGGACCGGCGCTGTCTCCGCGGCAGGCAGGCAAGCAGGCCGGCCGGCCGCAGGCCTGGCGGAGAGCCCCGAGGCCTGGCAGGCACACAGCTTCTCCGTCCATAAGCTGCCCTGTGGCGGGGTCCCGGCCTGTACGGAAATACACAAAAGATTGAAATAAATCGTCTGCTCTCGCCGAGGGGATGGGGTGAGCCAGCTGTACGTAGCCTGGAGCAAAGGAGGCTGCGGAAGGACCTTAGTGCTCTCTACAACCACCTGAAAGGAGGGTGTAGCCAGGTGGGGGTCGGCCTCTTCTCACAAGCGATAGGACAAGAGGAAATGGCCGCAAATTGCACCAGGGGAGGTTTAGGATAGATACTATGAAAAATTTCTTCATGGAAAGGGTTATCAAACTTTGGAACAGGTTACCCAGGGAAGTGGTTGAATCGCCATCCCTGGAGGTATTTAAAAAATTAGTAGATGTGCTGCTGATGGACATGGTTTAATGGTGGTTCTGGCAGTATTAGGCTGATAGTTGGACTCAATGATCTTAAAGGTCCCTTCTAACCTTGACAATTTTATGATTCCTGTGTTTCAGTGATGCACTAAACAGTGTAAAGCATGGCTAGGCCCAGGCACTGCTACAGAGAATAAGCACTGAGGGCCATTAATAAGCTGCTTCTGTTGCATTGCAGGGCTCAGGATGGACTTTCTGACACTCTTCTTGATTTATTTGTGTTTTGTGCTCGCTACTGTTGCTCTGCTGTGCATTTGCTCAGGAAGGAAGGAGAGTTTCCTCGCAAGAAGTGTCAACAGTGCAAGCCAGGTAAAGAGCTGAGCTTTCAGAGCGATGATGAGCTCCTGTTCTGGTGGTCTGCACTAGTTTATTGGGTGAAAATTAGTGCAGCTGCTGTATTTCTCCTCCATAAAACTGCTAGTATGTGTGGTTAGAGTGGTGATACGGTGTATTTCCTCCTGTTTTGACAACTGCTCTCAAGCAAGTGTTCATTGGGATTGAAAATAGAAATATGCTTCATTTCAGCTGATGAAATACTGTCCAAGCAGGTAGTAAAAAAATATTTGCATCTATCAGCTCTTGTTTCTGCATGTACCAGTCTGTCCAGCTGCAGTCACCAGAGGGTAATAGTAAGGATGGAACTTCCCACATTGCTAGAAGTACACTGATCAGTGACACCATAACACATCAGCTTTGAGAAATTAATAACGAGGCCCCAAGTATTTGCAATTTTATGGTGTTTGCTGAGGAAAAAGGTGGGGGGAAGTTTGAGGATTAAAATAGGGAGAGCATTATAACTGGTAGCAAATATTTTAGGGGAAGCTTTTTAATTGAGTCTGTAATAACGCTGCAGGTTGTTGTTTCCTAAGAGAGAGAGGAATGAAGAGCTATAAAAGGATTAATAATTGCCATTTTATTATAAAATCAGAGAATTAATTGAAATGGGACTACTTTATTTTTCTGTCTATTGGGCTGTGTCTGAATGAAGATAGGAAAAAAGGTGGAAGGGAAAGAATAAGATAATTATAATTTAAATTGTAAATAATATTTAATGCCATTTACATGAGTCTAAGCAGACTTTGATTTTTATTGCTAGCATTATACTTTCTTTTGCTTTATAAACACACAAATTACTTTGCAGAAAAATGTATTATTTTCCCACATTCCTCAATAGCTGCTTCTATGAAACGTGTAACAATCAGCGATTTAAATACTGCTGTGACATAGAGTCACTGTCTGGAGAAACATAATCCATACTTTCATGCATTAAATAAGTATAGGTAATCCTAAATAGTTTCTGTAGACATGGTATTTTAAATTCATTCCTGCCTGTAATTAATGAAGCATATAAGCCTGGAAGTTTGTTGAAATTGTTTGACTGCAATCCTGTAAGATCTCTTAAAGTATTCATTGTGTGCAGCATGAAATAACTCACTTGCGCAGGGCACAGCTGTTTTTAGCTCTGTGGCAAGTCAGCTTCCACCCCCCAGTCCGGTTTCCTTGCTGCCAGCAGATCAGTTTTGCAAGACGGTTGTATTCATTTACAGGTCTTCTCATTCTCTCCTAATTTTGTCATCGTTGCAAGCACAAATCGTTATTGTAAGAGCCTTTTGCTTTGGAATGGCTGAAATACAGGGGATTGCAGTACTGTATGCGGGGAGAATAATCAATGTTGAATGTAATGTTAGACTGTACTAACACTCATACAGGTAATTTAAATTCTGAGATTGCATGCAGATTGCATTTCTGGCTAGTAGTCCAATGTGTTTCCTAGTGCAGTACACAGACTCTTTTAAAAAAGACTTGTCACTTGAACTGCTGATAGGAGGCATAGCAGTTAAAAGAAAAATATTTAACATCTTCTCAACTTTACATATGCTTTTTGCCTTCTGGTCTTTCACATCTGAGACAAGAAGCTCTCACTGCATATTTTCTTTCCATGTCAGCTAGAAATAGGCTCAGCTGCTCTAATTCCTCCACTGCTGATGGAGCAGCATGTTGCTATAGAGATCTGTCGTCTTCTGAACAGCAGAGTCAAACAATTCCGCAGTCACAGACGATTGCTGAGGACTTTGCTGAATGAAGACAGGCAGTTTCCTTCTTCATTGTATCTAGCTGGTTTTGAAACAGCAGTTACATAGGCATGGACTTGTCAGACTGGATCATGGCTGTAGTTGAAGAAACTGGGGAGAGGTTGATTTGTTTGGGCTCTGTTTTGTTTGGTTGGTTTTCTTTTTTTCCTTTTTGTGGAGGGTAGCAGGCTTTATCCCTTTGCTTATCTTCACTTGCATCTGTCAGATGTCCTGATGAAACATATTGTAGTTCAGAAATTGCTCAATTCTATCCCCTGCTTAACCAGTTCCCCAGTCTATAACCCGATATAAGCTCCTTATAACTTTCACACATTAACCCAGATACATTTGTTTGTGCCTTCTGGGCTCCTGAGAATGTGGAACCTCGCTCCCGTTTTGAAAACACCAGCAACATGCCTGCCTGTATTCTTAGGAGCTCAAATGCCCCTGAAAATGAGTTTCCACCAAAGTGATTTGGCTACAGTGATATATAACTGAGGAATTAGGTGACTTATGTTTTCGTTTGAATGTTCCACAAGGCAGAAGTGATGTGCAATTCAGATAACACACAGTTTTCATTTGCTTCAGGTATTGTCATTTATAATCCCCACACAGCTCCAGAGGGTGACACAGAGGGCACTTCACAGGCTCTTCCACACAAGGTATTGCACTTCTGGTTTATGCTTTTGACATTATTTTTTACTATTGTTTCTGGCCACTATTGGTGACTTTCTGCTGCCATCAGAGCTTTCAGTGTTATCCGTAGATACTCTGTCTTCATTAGTGGTGCTCGTTGGGGGTTCCCTTTAAGGTTTGCCACACTGTTGTTTTTCTGTTCCGTGCTTGTTGAGAAGATGGTACCCTGAAACGTTTGAACATTGAACTGACAGATGAAGATAATGTGGCTCAGTAGCTTCCAGTGAACAGATGTTGGTCACGCTGGTGGGAGACTGCATCCACAAGAGAATTACAACAGACTCTCTGGCAGCTGCAGAATGAATTTAGACAGAGCTAGCGATCCCCGTCCTCTCCTTCAAATCCCATTAGTCTTAGTCCAGCAGTTTGGATGTCCAGGTGGCTCAAGTGGAAGCTACACAGCTGCCAACGTGCAGCCTGCTCTATTAAGATGAATTTTGTAGTTTCCTGTAAACTTTGGTGCTTTAGGATCTGCCTCAGGAACGATTTAAATACCTTCCCTCTGGGGGCAGCAACTCCAGTATGACAGACACTTCAGGGCTGTAACATCTACAGCTGTGGCTTGTGAGCTGCAGTTGTTTTGTTGCCTGCTGTGCCCATTCTCTGTTGTTAAACTCAGCCCAAGAGAGAGTGGTGACACTGTCAAACGTGCAGTCAGCAATGGAGCAATTACCTGATGAGCCTGGTGTAGCTGTCGTTGCCAGATTATGCTGTGTGTTGGAGGCACTTTGATCTTGATCCCACACACACACTCTTTGACTGCGTCATCTCATTCAAGAGATTTTTTTTCAGTTCATGCAGAAGTCCAGCAAGGCATGGCACTTGAGGGGATCTTCTTGTAGCCCTGCAGTTGGGCAGAGACTGTGCAGGATCCTGCTGGATTGCAGACAGAAATGGTGTAGGAGAGCGGTAGAGGAGAGCTTGTCTACAATGGGCTTCCCGCTGTAGTAAAATAAACATTCGTAATTAAAACTCATAACGAAGGTCCAGCAAGCTGATGTATAATGCAGAGAACTGTAGTGAATGAACTTATCTGAGATCTGTTTGCCAAGCTGCTGAAAGTTGTTGTTCAGTGTGATACATCCCCTGCAAACCTGCCAAACGGTTGTGCAACTTGCCTGGAAGAAGCTGCAGGTCTGCCAACAGGTTAGAACTACTGTTCACCACTGGTAACCTCCCACCACGCTTATTTCATAACAGCTGCTTATATTATTACAGTGTTTTTAACATTACCTTTTACAGGGGTTTTCTTTGCAGCACACAGCAAATGTCTTCTGGCAAAATGTTTTGCTGTGAATTGCTGTGGCGTGTTTTGTCAGCACTGAGGGTGCTTTGTACTTGACTCTACTGCTGGGAAAAAAAAATCCCAAGGACATGACAATAACAGAAGTGAATTTAACTGGCATATTTAAAGGAGTGTATGTGGGAAGAAGAGAAGGAGAAGCCACTGGATGGAGAAAACACTATTAATATGTAATCCATGCTGGCCTGAAAACCTAAAAGAGGTGTCTTCTTGCATTTGGAAAGTCTTTGCTGATCACCTCTGAGTGTACTTGACCTGTTAATCAAGATGCTGAGTATTAAATAGACTGTTCCCTTTCTGTTACAGAAGCTGTTTGTTTGTTGTCCTGCACATAGCCTTGCAGGCAGCGGTCTATGGGGAATACACATGGGAAGTGTTTGTTTACTGCTGGGAGCTGCAGTTCCACCTCCTCCTCCTCCTCCTGCCCTACCTGCTGCTGGCTGGGAACATAGGCTGCTTCATTCTCTGCTCCAGGGCCAATCCTGGTAAGCTCATGCTGATGGTGACCTGTAGATATTTGTAAACAGAACCTAAAAAAATGTTACAGACACCATTGCTTTTACTGTTGTCCTTGTGTCTTTCACAGGTAAAATAACAAAATCAGATCATGCGGCTTTGGTTAAGATTTATGCATACGATGGTGTGTTATTTCAGAAAGGTGTCGTGTGTCCTACATGTGACATGGAGAAGCCAGCCAGATCAAAACACTGCAGTAAGAATCTTAACTTCCTTGATAAGCATAGCAGTAATGCCGTCCCAGATGAAGTCTCCATCAATAACTGCAGTCCATGCTACATCTGTTCTGTTATCCAGCTCGATGCACAGAGGATTGTGTTCACTTTACTGGAGTCCCAGTTCATAGCTGTCCTTGGCCTGTCCAGGAAACTGTTCCACTGCTTTTTCTTCTCACAAAAATTACCTGTTCCAAGGGTGTCATTTTGGGTCAGGAGCAGGCAAGATTCTGAGCATCTAGAAGTTAAATGAAAAATTACCACCTGTCAAGACCAGAGCTCAGGATTTTGTTTCTCTTGCAGAATTTGCTGCTATCATCTAAAATAAAGCAGAGAGCCACAACCTCTGTCTTTCATGTGCTTTGTGAGGCAGCACTGTCAGAGAAACCAGAGTCTTTTGAGCTGCAGTCTTGGTGGAATAAAAAAAAAATAAAAGAGGAAATGAGATACATCTTTGGTTTTAGTAGCGGGGTTTTCGATGTTATGCAATTGAAATGAATGTATTTGCTTAAAAAGCTATCAGCTAAATCATGGCTGTAATTCTCAGGTATTATTTTTTCCCAGGTGAAAACTGTGTAAAAATCAAATTGATTATTTAAAAAACAAATGACTGAATTGTATTGTCACTCCCTCCTCCTCAGGCTTCTGCAATGTGTGTGTACATCGTTTTGATCACCACTGCGTGTGGGTCAACAACTGCATTGGTGCCTTCAACGCCAAGTATTTCTTCCTTTACCTCTTGACGCTGACTGCCATGGCTGCCACCATTGCCACTGTCACAGCTGCATTTCTCATCCAAGTGGTGCTGCTCTCCAACATGATGCACGGGAGTTATATCGATGACCAAGGACAAGAGCGTGCTGTTGAGATTCTCTTCCTCATTCAGGTAAGTTTATGCCAGCGGGGTTATTAGCCTATAAAAGGGTTTATCTCAGCCTCTGCTTTCAGGAATATTTTAAGTCTGCCTCTTCTCGTAGGCCAGAATGTGGCCAGATTGCAGTTTTTACCAGCTTACAGGCCTAATTAAGTTTCAAAAACAGCCATTGTGGAATACTTGAAAAATATGGGATTTTTCTCATAGAACTTTATTCAGCTCTCACATTCTTCATATTTCTGTCTCCAGGCTGCTGTCACTCAGCACATCTGATTCAGAAAGAATGACTTTATGTTCCAATGACCATCTCCTGTGGTATTGTTTAGGAAACAGCTAACAGTTCTTGAGATACCTTCATGGAGATACTAAAGCAGGACCCCACCACCCTGGGATTCAGATATTTATTTAGATATTTAGAATATTTTCTCTTACACACAAGCAAAGGGTGACTTTGAGCCTCTCTAGCACTTGAGACACTTGTATTTCAATCCCTTCATCCATTTCTGTATGGCTGTGAGGTGATTGAGTAGTAAATGCTTTATCTTTCCCTCATCCCAGACAACAGCATGGTTCAGCTTTGGACCCTTATAAAGGGCTCTTGGTCAGAGAGTGTTTGCTCATGTTTGAGCAGTACCGTTACCACTTCCCAGCACTGGAATCTGACTCAGAAAAATATGCTACTTAAACTGTATTGTGTCAGCAAAACCTGAAATTGTACCAGATTGTAGCCTCTACATTTGACAGTTTGTTTTCAGATGATCTGCATTAATGATTTTTTTTTAATTAAAAAAAAAATCCAACAAAAAAACCCAAACAAGCAAAACTCCCATATGAAATACAAACATTCCTGGGTGTAGAAAACACTCCCACATACTAGCAAGGCTTGTGAGGAAATAGAGTTCTGGAAATCTCTCTGCTTTGCTCAAAGATTCGATGAGGAATGGACCGTCACTGAGCTGGGTCAGGGACAGGGCTCTGTCCTTATCTCTGAGGCCACGTGCGTATGGATCTGCATTTCTGCTGGCGTGTTGCAGTGGTGGCACACTTCATGTGATTTAATGCTCCAACTTTTTGACTAACTTAGGGCTTTTTTTGTGTTCATTTGCAGCACCTTTTCTTGACTTTTCCTAGGATTGTCTTCATGCTTGGTTTTGTTATTCTTCTCGCGCTCGTACTGAGTGCTTACTGCTGCTTCAATCTGTACTTGGCCTTAACCAACCAAACTGCCAATGAATGGTATAAATCCAGAAGATATGGGTGTTCCCACCATCTGACACCGCAGCGTCGTGACAGACAAGTGGTCTACAAAAACATCTATTCTGAAGGAGTCTGGAGGAATTTAAAGGAAATCTTTAAGCCTCCTACACTGACGGAAAGAAAAAAGAAAACATGAAGATACTACTCCCTATATATGCTTTTTTTAATGTTTTGTAAGATATTATTTCAGCACTGTTCTTTGATGCCCCAAAAAAACTTTTGTAAAAGGATTACTGTATTTTAATGAAGTAATTGGAAACTATGTTCTCATAAAGCCAACCAGTCTTCAAAAAAATAGAGTTCTTCCCAGTTTGTCACGGCTCCTCCCAGTTGTGACAGTGGCCTGTCAGTCTTTTCAGACACAGTCACAGTGTTGAAGCAAGCTGTACTAGAGATGGGTCCAGCTAAGGAACACGTACACAAGGAACAGGTTTTTTTACAATTACTGTTTGGATGCTGCTTTATAGAGTGTATAATGGGCAAACTCTTAGGTTACTTTGGTACATCTTAAGTAGGTTTTCCTTCAGGACACTTCACAGGAACAGACCAATGTCACACATGTGGAAGCGATAAACATCTGAATGCAGGTATTTGTCAACTATCCACTTGTTGGGGTTTGGGGTTTTTTTTGTCCCTGCAGGAAAATACTAAGTCCCAGCTGGCTGTATTCAGCTGTGAGTTGCTAATTGCAGCAGTGTTGTGATTAACAGTGTCTCAGCAGAGCGTTAGTGAAGATCCTTCTTCACTGGGTGAGATCTCTGGGGTTAAGCTCAGTCCTTGTTTCCACGTTAGAGGGACCAGCAGTGGATTTGCTGGTAGAGAGAGGCAAATTGGGTCCATCTCACTGAAGTGAATCATTTTCTCTGTGTGTACAAGCAGGGGAAGAGCTAACAAAGAGCTGCTGTGAACTTTGAGGAAGCCTCATCTTTTTGTGAGTACCTTTGTTTCACAAATGATTGCCCCATTGCTGTTAACGATATGTAGAAAAGGTTACATGTATTTAGCTGAAAAACACCTCTGTGATTACTGGCAGATTCTTAGCCTGCAGAAACTACATTCTACAGCAAATTTGTACTGGTGTGGAGTGGAGCACCTTAATTTCAGAAAGGAAACTACTGCAAGTGTTACTTCTCTTTACCTGCTAAGTCTCTTTCTTGTACCTATTTTCAGCCCTTCCAAAATGAGATGCCCTTTCAGCCTTAGAGTCGTGAAAATAGTGGACTTAGGGACAAAATTTCAGCATCCTGAAGAGGGGATCAGATATTTGATATTGAGCTCTGGACGTACAGGTCTTGGCAGATTAGAAACTTAATCCTTCTGGCATTTCTCATCTTTATTCCATTGTTTGTTATATCTGCTCACAGCAAGAGGCTCAGCCGTGTCTTTGGTATTTGTCTGTATTTTGGGCATTTTGCAGTGGAAGTTACAGTTGCTGAGGCCGTTTCTAAGGCTGCCCACGTGCAATCAATGAACAGGCCGCTTCAGAAGCACAGCAGTGACATGGTCTTCCACTTCTGTCCAGGAATTCTCTGGGTGAACACTGAAAGGCACTTCATTGGTGTCCCTCAAGAACACCCTCTGCCTTAACAGTAGAAGTAAACTTACTTGCTTAAAGTTTTTACTTTTGCAAGTGGAGAAAGTATGGAAGTGGCCTTCTGAAATCTCTCCAAGTAGGGATAACTTGGAAGATTCCAAAGGAACCTCCCTGGCTGCTTTTAGACGTTTGTGCTTGTTTCAGGAATAACAACATGTTTGACTCGCCCAATAACGAGGTTTCTTAAGCACAATGTTAAGTGGCCCTGTCTCTTCTCTTTCCAGAAACTCTGTTTGAGGGATAATAGAGCAGAAATTAGAAAAAAATATAGTAAGAACTTTAAATAACTTTATTTTTAAAAATGTATTTATTTACATGCTGAATCTGTACAATATGCAATTAAAAATCCATATATGTTTGGTTTTTTTAAAAAAAAGTCCTATACAATATGGCTTTACACACCAGCAGACTAGCTCTCAGAGCAGCCTGTCTGGCATTGCAGGGGTACAATAATGCATTCTTTCATAGACCAGTAAATAAGGCTACTTGTCCAGGATATAAAATAAAAGAAGAATACTGCAGTACCATGCCTTAGGAGGACTAAAGTAGTGAGGTTAAAGGCGTGAAAGTTTTTGAGTGGTGGTGAATGCACACCAGAACTCCTTAGGTTTGGTTTTCTTAATTGGTTTTAAATGCATACAATTAAGTAGTCTCTTTTGAGAGACCCTACATATTTGCTTCACTTTCTGAATCCTTTCAAACACCAGAACACTACTGTCCTGTGGTCAGAGGTTAAGTGCTTTGCAAGGGACCTTTCCTTTATTTGAGGCAGCTGTACAAAATACTGAGACTGTCAACTGTGCTCTATCAGTCACTCCCACAGTGTAACCATGCAGAGGTTTTTAACTACTCTTATTTCCATCTTAAACAGAAAACATTTCAGTTCTGTACCATCCTGTTAAGCCGCTTACCTACAGAAGCATTCTCTCCTTTGCTCTCTGAACAATTGTAATGGCAAACATAGGACTGATGAAATTCCCCAAAGTGGAGAAAACCAGTGAGCTTCACCTTAACATCCGTCACTCCCTGCCTCTGTGCGTTACACAATCACCGTCTGCACTTCCACCTCCCCCTCCTGGGAGGCGATCACAAACTCCCCTGTGTGTTCCATTATCTCAATGTCCTCGGATGCCACCATTGTCACCGTTGCTTCTTCTGTCTCGATACTACCCTCGGTGGTCAGCACCGCTCCCTCTCCGATTGCCGAAGCCAGTGTCATAGCGACCTGCTCTGTGAGGCTTTCGGGGGTGGCGATGGTGATGGTGTCTGCGGCGTCTGTGGTTACTTCAGAGTTTTCTGCCACGGTGACGTTTTGTACAATGATCTGGTGACCAGAGTTTGCTTGATTTACTATTTGCTGCACAACCTTCATAATGTGGCTGTCGACCTACACGAAGAGAAATGAGGCCACGTTATTTTTCAGTGTATTGTACTGTTGGAAGTACAGACAATTATCACATAAACTCTGCTCGAGGAGCAGCAAGGCAGTGCAAGGAGCAGCATTTACTTCCCATTTCCTCCGGCTGTTCCCTGAAGTTCCCATCACCCTGAGAACAGTGGACTCCTAGTACTTGTCACCCCTCATGTTGCTGAAGGTGTTTCACTAGCAGGGTACTTCCCACAGAAAATCAAACTACTGCATACAGAAAAACCTTACCAAGGCCCACCCAGACGTTTAACCTGAGCAAATGCCATTCAAGGCCTCGCCAGCCTGACTTTAACAAACAACCATTAGTTTTAGCATTCAGGAATGCCTGCCTTAAGAGGATCATTTCCCTAAGGCTGGAGTGTCACTGTACAATTCTATACAGCTGGATTTATTTAGCATGACTTTTAGACACTAAAAGTGATTCATTTAATCTACAGGAAGTCCCCAACATAATAGTTTCTGTGGCTGCTTTACCTCGTGCCTTGTTCCCTCTATTATTTCAGTAGCTTCGCTGGTCTCCATATCTTCAGTAGCAGTCTTGAAAGACAAAATATGGTGATTCCCTTTTTAGATTACTACAAAAAAATCTTTTATTACCAAGATATAAGACACTTAAGATCTTTTACAAAAGTCTTTCTGTTCCCCACATCATGCAGCAGCTACTCTTCAGACAACTCCCCTTTGAAATGCCCTCCAAATCCCATTATCAAGAGCTACTTAAAAGTAATGCAAAGCGCTCACAAGTGACTGAAAGAGAACATCCTCTCTCAGCAGGACTCGGCCAACTGGCAGATTTTTCTCCTGCTGGAGAAAAACTATGGCAGCACTAAAGGGACTTAATAAATGAACTGTGTTATTCTGCACGGATGAGCACTGGCTCTTTGTCACGAAGGGGGAGAAAGCAAAATGTGTAATTCATTGCTTTTGGCAGCCACAGCTAGTTGAAAACAACAGAGATTATTTCGGAGAAAATACGCTAAATAGAAATGGGAGAAGAGAGTACGTAAAAGCTGAGGGAAAGCTGAAGGAAATTTGTGAGAACATAAAATCCAGCGTGGTCAGAAGTTCTTGGTCTCAGCCTTCTGATAATTACTGTCTGTCTTCACCGTGTTCTCACTTTCCTGCCTACGTTACATGCAGGACTTCAAGAGAGTGATGAAGGAGGCTCCCGGTGCTCTCCTTCTGACCCTACTTATTCCTCGGGTCATGCAGGCAGGGGTAGCATTGGCCAGATCCTATTTTACCTTCTCCCAAAAGCAGAGATGAGGGACATGAACAACTGCTGGTTTCCCTGACAGAATACTGTGCTGAGTTCAGAATGAGAAGGCCGTTTGTCACACTTCTTACCTCGATGATGTATTCCTGAGTGTCCGCCACCACTGAAGAAAACTCTACCAAAACAGTATGAGGATCTTCAGAAATGACTGTTGCAGCTAAGTTGTCAGCTGATTGACTCTCCTCAGACACCATCACCTCTTCCACCTCTTTCAAAGCAAGCAGGCAGCCACCTGAATGGTTTCCAAAAATGCCAGGAAAACATTATTGTTCATAACCATCTCAAATACAAGAGTACCTGGAAAATACTGCACAGCACAAACGTGACCCCTTTAACAGGATGCCAATGACAAGTGACCAGCAGTCAGACAACAGGCTCTCATCCTGCCAAGACAGGCCAAAAAATGGCCCCTTAGAAGAGGCCTACGTGACACCAGAACTGAGCCTTGAGCAGAGCAAACATCCAGTGTAATTTCAAAAATGAGTATCAAAGTAATTTCAAAAAATACACAACTAAATTCAGATGCATAGAGCCATACAGGATTTTAGGAGCCGTATTTGAAGAACGTACAGTAAGACTTTTGGTATGTTTTGAGTCGTGTATCTTTTCTGCTTATGCATTACACTCCGGTATCTACCTGGGAACTGTTTTTTTCCCCCCCTCCAGTAAACTCATATCATCCTTCACAATCTCCATACGTCATCATCACTACCTGAGAAGAAGTTTGAAAATTCATGCTTAGAAGCTAGAGAGCAGCAGGTCCAGTGCAACTAATCCAATCAAACAAGATTATCTGCCAGAACTTATTCTATTGAAGACATTTTCTGTGCAGAACAACCCCAACACAGACAAACTTTGCCACCTCACCTTTGGTTTTTAAGTGCCTGTTGAGGGTACCGTGCTCTGCAAACCCTCGCCCACACTTGTAACACTTAAAAGGCTTCTCCCCGGTGTGATGGCGGATGTGACGGACCAGAGAGCCCTTTTCCCTGAAGCCTCGGCTGCAGTACTGACAGACATAAGGCTTGTCCTCCAAATGCGTACGGAAATGAACTTGCTGGGCGTTCTGTGCAAAGAGAAAAGCAAGAGAAGGGAATGACAAACTCAAGCAAGGAGTAGTTTAGGTTCTAGGGTAAGAGTCAGCATCTTTGAGGACTTCTTTTCAGTAATACACTATAAAAACTTGTCTGTATCGTTATTACATAGTTTTTTTCCAAGCACAAAGGAACAGTTTCTCCACAAATGTGAAGGGTTTACTAAGACTGTCCCTTTTTTCTCCACTAAAACAAAACCTCCTTCTGGAACTTCTGCTCTTACAAGAGGCAGAGGAGCTGGCATTTGTTCTTTCAGTGGCAAAGCCTTCAAACTTCTCACAAATCCTGGCTCTGGAAAGGAAAACCTCAAGGCAAGTGTGTTGTGAGGGAGGCACACCTTTGTCTTGTACCGCTTGCCACACTTGGGACAGGAGTAAGGCCGCTCATCAGAATGCACTCTCCGGTGCCCTTTCACGTGGGCAATGGTCTTGTAGAGCTTGCCACACTCTCCACAGCGGAAACGCCGTTCATTCACGTGCACTTCTTGATGCTTTTTTAGCAGGTAGCCTTTGGTGAACTCTTTGCCACACTCCTCACACTTAAAAGGCTTGTAATCTAGAGACAGGGAGGAAGAACACATGGTTGATACAGGACAACCAGCAGAGAAATTCTATTCTCAACTGCACGTATGGGCTTTGTCTCATTCCTAAATGAATTCTGCTCAAACATTGCTCTTATGGCCTTTAGTGCCTTACAAACAGTAGTTCCAGCCTATCAACCTGTTCTACGTTGCTGACCTTTTCATTGGCCTTGTCACAAAATTCTGCTTTCAAGGATGCAGTACCAGCCCCAAAACATGGAATTTATTTTGGTTTTTAATTACTTCTTTTACCCTCCAATCTAGAGCTCAAGCAAAGCCAACCTGTTCAGGATTGTGTGTTAAGCACCAATTGATTTTGCATGGCTAATGGCCATGGGATGGCAAGGAATGTGAAAGAAGGAAAGCTGTACATAGTAAGACACTGTGCATTTTAGATCCCAGCACAAGCAGTAGGACTTTACCTAAATGCCCTTTGATGTGCGTTTCGAGGGAATTAGCTTCACTGAAGGCTTCATTACGGTGAGGGCAAATGTAACTCTTGTACCCATTTGTTCTTTCTGCATCTTTCTATCAGAAAGAAAATGGTGAAAAGTAAGGATTTTTATACTAGTACGTACAGTCAGTGTTGCTAATCGATCTCCCCATTACATACTCCAGCTTTGACAAGACAGACATCTGTATTGTTAACAGGAGAGACAGCACATGCACATAGTAACACTACACTTAAAGCATGCATGAAAAACATAACTAAAACTTGACACAAAGACCCTGGCACAGGAGAGACGTGCAGGGAGGTGAGGTCAACAGGGCTGTCCCCAACCAGGTGCAGGCAAGGAAGATTAAAAACTTAATCTATTTATGGACTACAAACTTACAGACTCTGCTTGCTCTGCTTCAACACACTGTTCCCCACAAGGCTCCTCTTTTGCTTCCACCACTTCATTTCCTAGTTCTTGTGTAGCGGTTACAGGAGGCTCATCCGGCTTTTGCATTTCCTCCATCGCGACTCTCTCTATCACAATTCCAGAATTCCTCATGGCCTGCCTAAGCAGATTCTCACTGTTCACTTCCCCCTCACATGGCAGCTCCACAGGATGCGACTGCTGAAGGAATAAATAGTCCAGTAATTAGTACAGCAAATAACACAATTAGCCCTTTCTTCACAGCAACATTGCTATGACAGTAATTCTTTCTGCGGTGTCTAATGCCTTGATACAGGGCTCAGAGACCAACAAGGGAATGATCTTGGACTGAGGACAAAGATGAGGCAAGTGTTGCACCCTGAAAACATAAGAGTCCACAGGATGATAAGCCTCTGCTCCTACCAAGGTCTTGTAGCAGGCTGTGGTCAACAAAAACACCCTCTCAACCTTCTGTATCAGCCAGTAGGTGGTGGTGAACCCTACGCATCCCCCTGTATCCTGTACACACACTGCTAAGCTCAGCAGCAGCAGATGGCCAGACAAGGTCAGAGCACAGTCTGCAATCTATGTTCTCAGATGAAAAAGAAGCTAATTAACCATTTACTTCCACCACACAGACTTAATTCTCAGCACTTAAAACTTCATTTATGAGGTGAAATACTTCAAAATACCTCTTTGTGGAAAACACAGGATATTTCAGAGAAGCAACACTCACATCTTGGTCCAGGGATTTCGCATCTACAACAGGAAGCTCCTGCATTTGGACGTGGACTTCGTGAAGAACGTTCCCTTTTGCATCTGTCACAAGGTGAATGACAGGTGACGCCTCTATGGATTCACTGGCTATTGATGGAACAGCATCTGCGTTTGAACTACAGGATCCTTCAAGAAAAGCAGCACAGTGAATGACTTGGTGCACTGCTGCCCTTCATCAGCTCCCCGTGCCCTACACAAAACTTGTGTTAGAAAATAAGATGCCTGTTAAAGCCACCTTCCTCCCAGATTCTCAAAGATCCTTCTCAGCCAACACCTGACTACATGCACTTCAGGTTAATAGCTTAGCTCTACACATTACTTTATCCTCTACAAAGGTTATCAACTGAATACCACAGAAATAAATTCTTTTCCTAAGTGAGAAAGAATTTATCGTTCAGCTGTCAGGAGCAGGCTTGGTTTTATGAAACACAAGGCAGGTGTTGAGAGCATCACTGACCTGCTGGCAAATCATCTTTATTGACTACTATTTCTTTGTTCATGTTGAAGCGAATTTTTTCAGTGCACGGTGTCAGGGATTTCAGGTGCCGAGTCAAAGCTCCCGACTCCCGGAAGCTTTTCCCACATTTCTTGCATTTGTAAGGTCTTTCATCTGGAAATAACAAGCATCAAACCAACAGTATTAAACCCATGTGGGCCAGTACGAGCTCTGTGTGACAGACTGCTAGAGAATGCTTTCAGCTTTCTACAGCGAGCAGAGTGTGCTCATCCCAGGACCTCACATTGCCTCCCAGCACCCCAAACATTGGGAAGCTCCACAGTCTCGGCTCAGCAGAAGATGGAAAACAGCAGTAACTTCCAGAGGAAGCTGGATAACCGCACGTGGTGCACTCCAGCAACAAGGAACTCTTATTTTGGAGAGCTGTCTCACCAGTGTGACGCCGATGGTGTCGAATCAGAGACCCTTTTGTCCTGAAGGATGTTCCACAGAGTTTACATTCATAGTCCTTTCTGCTGCTGTGAGTGATCATGTGAGCTTTGAGGATGCTTGCCTGGAAAGAATTTTACTTTAAAAGATGTTCTAGATGGGTAAAGATTTTACATTTCAACTGTAAAGAACAACAATGCTTCTTCTCAAACGAGAACTTTCCTTTTCAAAGCGTAACATGCAGCAGAGGAGCACCCTGTTATTGAGTTTTAAGGTATCTTGGTTAAGAGCTACCCTAAATAACTCACCAGCCCAGACACAGCAATATGATACTCACTGTTTTAAACGTCTTCTGGCACAACTCACATACGTATCGCCCTTCTTTGTTAACCAGCAGCTTAACCTTTATCAGCTCTGTGGAAATATCCTGCTCCTGATCATCAGGGTTGCTTTGCTCTTCAGTGACTTCCCCATCAACCTGACCATTTGGGTTTTCAAAAACGTGGTCTCCTGCAACAATGACTTCTTTGATGTGCCCACTGCCTGGGAAAAGGATCCAAAGACAGTTATGTTCTTTACAGAAAAGAGCTTTACACAACTAGAGCAATTCAGTGTTTCAGCACTTAAGGCAGTGAGAAGGAGAACGTGTTACTTTAAACCTGGAGCACAGGTCTTTGCAAAGGTCTCAGTATTGCAGCATAAATATTAAAATGGAGGTTTCTGGAATAGAGTTTTAAATCTAATGTGTATTAATGCGGAGAGAATTGCAAAGCTGGCCCTAAAGATACCTCTCTTACACCTCTGAGGTGACACTCAGGCCCAAGTCACAGTAACACCGAGGTGTCACGTACCCAAGTAGGACAGGAATCAAACAGAAGCAGACACCAGACAGGTAAACTATTCCTAACTCAGCAGGGGCATAAAGGCAAGCGTCTCGAAGCTCACCTACTATAGCTGATGCGTTGCTGATTTCCTCTGCTATTGAAGATGCTTCAACAACTATATGAGCAACAGTTATCGCCTCCTCGACAGAAGGAACAACCTGCTGCAACAGATAACATTTTTTAGCAGAAAGGTTTTATTACCTTTAAAAACATTGTATTCTGTTCTCTCCCCTCCAACCCAACAGACCGTTGCATCCTAATTATTTTGAGCCACGGCTTGAGGAGAAGCCTGCTGTCACCTTTTGTACTTCTTGGTTGAGAAGACCTGCTGATGCAGCAGCCAGAGCTTCTGGAGCGCGCTGGCAGACCTTTTGTAACTTGTGCTGCACAAATTCTTCCAGGGAGGTGAACTCCGACTGGCAGCGACCACACTTATGCACGTCATCTTCATCTACGATTTAAAATTCAGTCATCGGCTTAGAAAAACACGACACCGTTTACACCCAAAACTTCTGTCCCGCTCGTCCCGGTGAGCCCCTGCGCCCGGAGAGAAGGGACCCGGCGGCGGGGGGTGCCCAAGGCTGTTTTCGCTCCATCCGTAAGGCGCGTTCTGGGACGCAGCGGGGCGATCTCCCCGCCGGCCGGGCCCCAGAGACCCCCGCTGACAGAACCGCCGCCGCCAGGCCCCCGCTTCCTCTCCTCCCCCCTCACTCAGCGCCGGGCCCCCGCCGACCCCCAGGCCCCGCTTTCCCTTCGGCTCCGGCCGGGGCCCTGTGGGGGCGGCACCGCCCGCCCCGCGCCTGGTACCTTCCTCGCTGAAGGGCGCCGAGAGGCTCAGGAAGGCAGCNCCCGTGACCTCTGACCCCCGTGCCCGGACAGACCGGAGCCTAACGAGTTACCTAATGAGCCCCTGGGGCGGCTAGACGCCCCAATGGGTAGCGGAGCGCCTGAGGTGACTGCACGCTCTTGACCAATAGCAGCGCGCGGGAGGCGGGCCGATGAGGAGTACAACCAATGAGAGCGGAGCGAGCCGGTGGCACCGGGCGGAAGGCCGGGAGAAGGAGCCAGGAGCCGCTCTCGGCGGGATGGGCGGAGCCGCCGCCGCCCAATGGGGGAGCGGGATGGCCGCAAGACAGCCAATAGGCACGCGGGGCGGGCGCGGCGCAGCCAATGGGGGCGGGCGGAGGGCGGGCGCGCGACT
>VXBJ01000378.1:153192-163704 GCA_013400055.1 Nycticryphes semicollaris
GCCGCGGTCGGCGCAGTGGGCGTGGCTCGCTCTGTGCATGCGCCGAGGCCGTCCGGGGTTGCTGCTGCGCATGCGCACAGTACCCCATCCGCAGCGCGCAGCCTCTGGGGGCGTCTGGTGCCGGAGAGCGCATGCGCAAGAGCGCGGCGGTGGGCGATACTAACGTGCTGGGGGNATAGCGGGCACCGGGTACCAGGCATACGGGGCGGGCACACACCGGGCACAGCCGCTCCTTTGGGCGGGTGACGCCGCAGGGTGAGCGGCGACTCCGCGCTGTGCGGGTGTCCCCCGCCGTGCGGGTGTGGCACCGGGGCGTGTGTTGTAGCACCGTCCCCGCCCTGCCGGTGCCGCCCCGCTGTGCACGGCGGGTTGCGGGGGCCGGAGCATCTCTCCTCGCTTGCCGTTCGGCCTCGGTGCCGCACCGCACCGCCGCAGTGCCCGCGGCACCGGCGCCGCCCGGGCCCTTTAAGAGCGGAGCGGCGGCGGTGGTCCGTGCCCGTGCCCGCGTCCACTCCCGGTTGTGCCCGCGGCGGCCCCGCACCTGCCGGTAAGGGCCGGGGGAGCCGGGGATGCTCAGGACCGCAGAGGAAATCGAGGATGCCCGGGGGGATGCAGGGATGCCCGGTGTCGCAGTGGGGACCGGTGCCGCAGGGATGCCCAGCGGAGCCTGCAGGCTGCCGCGGGATGCGGGGATGCCCGAAGGGTACCCGGGGCGTGGGGGAATGTGGGGTGCCCCAGGCTTGCGGGTGGTGACACGGTAGCACAGTGAGCTGGGTGGGGTGTGGAAAGCCCCCTCCTTCTCGTGCCCAGGGGCTGCCCGTGGGTGCACCAGCGTCCCGGGGCGGGGTCAGGGGCCGCTTCTGCCCGGGGGTCGGGAGAGCAGCCCCCTCCTGCTGCTGTGGAGGCTGTAGCCCCGCGAGGGGTGGGGGGTGTGTTCCACAGTCTCCCCAAGCAGGGACCCACATCCGTGGGGCTGCAGTGCCGCGGCCCCTGATGAGGGGGTCATCTGGGTCTCTCATCCCATGGGGGGAGACCCAGGCTGGGTGCGAGGGACAGGGACGGTCTCAACTGGGCTGACCAAGGAAGGCTCTGGAAAGGTGTGAGTGTGCATGGAGCAGCGTCACTCTTCCCGCGGCCACACCGTTGCGCACGCCGATGGGAGCGAGGGTTTGGCACAGCAACAGCTGGGGAATGCTGGAGCAGGGCGGTGGGCAGCTGGGTGGCATCCAAACACTGCGGTGGCACTCAAAGCCCTCGCTACCAGCCCGTGGTCAGCACCTGCCACCCGGGCTCCATCCTCCCCATGGCCCTGCTCTCTCCAGGCTCGGGTTTGGGTTTGCTTCCATTCTCCTCTCCTCCAGGCTCAGGAAGGTAAGCTTGGAGCCAGGCTGGTTTCAGGGAGCTCGGAGCAAAACCCACATGGGCTGCCTGAGGGAAGAGGAGGGGGGTGAGGGCTTAGCCCATCCTCACAGGGTGGCTGCTGAGAGAGTTGAGTCAGGCTGTTCCGTTGTGAGGAGCCACAGGCTCTTCCCAACCTCCAAGGGACTGTGCCAGCACTGTCCCCAAAGGCTTGGCAATGGAAGATGTCAAATGAATAAATATAGCAGGTGCTAGCGGTGAGATGCTGGGTAGAGCAGCATCGTCAATCAGCTGAGCCCTCGCTGCAAAGGGATCTCCCGCCAGCAGAGGGGCACAGAATCGTGGCTGCCCTTTGTCACCCCTTGGTATTGTGCCCCACTAGCCAGCACGTGTCCATCCCGCCTGCCCTCACCTGGGCTCTGCCAGGGTGCCTCAAACCCTGGAAACCTGCTCTCTACTTAAATAAGATAACATAGATTAAAAAACACCAAATCTTGGCGAGCTGACAGCATCTGTCTAAATATTTACCCCCATTGCAATCAGGTGCCATGTTCCCATGACAGCACAATTAGCACTTTTCATATTTATAGCCCTCCTGGGTGCTGGGCTCCCTGTGTCCCCCTGCCCTATGCCCTGGAGCCTGGAATTTGCCCTCTCTTCCCCTGCATTCAGCAGAAGGGAGCCCCAGGCTGGCAGCCATACCCAGCCTGGCACATCCCTGCTGGGCTGTGCTGGAGTTGCCAGGAGCATCCAGGGCCAGGCAGGACTGAAAAGCAACGGGGACGAGCAGGGCAGGGAGTGGGTGCTGTGTTTGTCCCTGCAGCCCGGGAGGTGCAGCAGTGATCATGAGGCATGTTTTTCCTGCAGGGATACGGGCACAGGGGACAGTGCAGGCATGACCTGCTCTAAAACCAGGTTCCTGCCCTGCCTCCTGCGTGCGGGCACGGGGGGACTGGGGACCCACAGGTACCAGGTGATGGGGATGGAGTAGGGATGCTCCATCTCCCTTCTGCACAGCACTGCCTTGCCCCACAATGTGGACCTGCTGGGGCCTCATGCTCTGGGGACAGCATGTCCTGCGCTAGCTCTGCAGGACGTGCCAGGGGTCCCCGGCCGTGGCGCCTGCCCTGTGCCCTGTGGCAGCGTGCGGGAGGAGCGTGTTGGGAGGGATTAGGGCTCTGTCTAGAAAAAGGGCTCATTCAGAGCCGGAGGCACGGGGTGGCTCAGCGAGGCTCTCCCCTGGTGCCACTGCTCTGGCAACGCAAACAAAACCCTCGCAATCAGCTGAGCCACTTCTGTGCCGGCAGCAGCCAAAATCTGCTTTTCAGTTCCCAAACCTGGCAACTCCGAATTTAACCCTAAACTTCTGTGTGGGGGGGTGGCAACTCACCAAAAGGGCTGGTGGCAGTTACCCCAGCTCTTGCGGTGGCTGCCAAGCTGGGGGGCTGCCTGGGGGTGCCAATGCATTGCCCCATCCCTGCCTTGTCGCACAGGCAGAGTTATCATAAAAAGGAGAAAAAAGGGACAGAAATGATGTTAGCACTACTTAAGTGCAGCTTCCAGTAGGATTTGTGCTACCTCCTGCCTGTTGTGCCATGGGAGCCATGGGAAATGTACTGCCCACAGGGTGATTCTGGGCTCCTGGGGTAGGAGCAGGCATCACTGCTGACCCTTTTTGTCACTTGGGGAAGGAGGACCCTCAAGAGGGCTGCAGGGGCAGGGGACACAGGGCGTGCTTGGCATTCTCTGGGGGGGGTGGTTGTGTTGGGGCTGCAGAGGAAGGTGGCACACTGGGCTCATGGGAGCAGTGCCCCCGGCCATGGCAGTGCCCCTGGTGCTGTTACTCCATGGGGTCTGGCTTGGCCGAGCACCTCCCACCGCAGCCACGGTGCAGCACGGGATGCTGCTGCGGGTCTTGGTGTCGGGGCTGGTCATGCACCAAGGGGTACAAATCTCTGCAGGATCCCTTGAGCTGTGACTTAGGGGGGACCAGGGAAGGGGCACCTGCTTCCTTATGCCCTGTGGAGGCTGCCTTTGGTTTGGGCTCACTTTCCTCTGAGTTGGTAGATCCTCATCTCAATGCTTAAAATTGGTTTAGGAAAAAAATGATATTTAATATGAATTTTATTAACCTTAAGGGTGACAGCTCTTTAACACGAGCTCTTTCCTGCACCTGTGTGGTCTGTCCTCTGTGTCCCATGAGGGATCAAGCTTCGGGTTAGCCAGCCCAGCCTCCCCCTGCACAGTGCTGTCTCACAGCTCCCGGCAGCGGCAGCGCAGCCAGTCCTGCCCTCGTCCCTCTCCTCCTCTGTGGGGAAAACGGCAGCTCTGATCCCGGGTGGCTGGAGCCCGTTGGGCTCCTGCCCCGCTCTGAGGTTGTTTTCTGGCAGGTGAAGAAAGAAGTTCATGCCCCTTCCTATCCCTGGTGTCGGGTGGGATTTGCCTCCCCAGGAAGATGCTGTGAGCTGCACATGGTGTGAGCCTGTCCCAGCTGGACGGGGAGGGGGGCAGGCTGCTGCCCTCACGCTGGCGGTGCCCATGCCGATGCCCATCCTTGGAGCAGCCCAGTGTTCCCAGCGGTGCCTCATCACCTCTCCTCTGTCTGCAGGGGTGTTGCCTCCTGTGCCTGGCTGGGCCCCAGCTGCACCTTACCTGCCCCGTGATGCCACCCCACCCAGCCGCTCCGTGACACAGCCCTCCTCTCAAGGTGACACGGAAGCTCGAGGGGATCCCCCAGGACCTGCTCTGCAACCACCACTTCGTTTACTCCTGCACTGGCAGAGCCCAAGGAGGCTGTGCCCTTGCAGGCTGAGGCAAAGGCAAGTCCAGCCACTGCCCCTGTGCTGAGGCACATGAGGTAAGAGGGACATGGGTGCATGATGGGCATGTCCCTGACAGGGACCAGGGTGGCAGGAGGGGTCCCCTTTCTCTGAGTCTGGTGCTGCCCTGGTCAGGGGTGGGTGCTGCCATGTGGCCAGACCCCTGTGTGTGCCCTGCAGAGATGGCCTTCCAGCGGAGCCACAGGCTGAACCTGCTGCGCCTTGTTGTGTTGCTTCTTGTGGCCTTGGCTGGCATCAAGTTCCTCTTCCGTGACAGGTGAGGTGACAGCAGGACTCCAGGTGTGGGTGGGTGGCCCTAGCGGGGCTGGGGTCTGTGGGGTGCCCTTGGATCATGCCCATATGGAGGCCTGGTGCTGGGGGGCAGCTGGTCCCCCTGTGCCCTGTGGCACCCCCAGCCCTGATCCATTCCCTCCAGCTTTACCCTGGAGCTGCACAAGCATGTCAGCAAGGACAGCGGGTTCTGGGGGGAGGTGGGTGATACCGGCCCCCAGAGCCAGGTGGTGAAGATCCCTGTGGCAAAGATAGCGGCCCCAAGGCAAGAGCCTGGGCAGCAGGTCCCCAGGGATGTCAGTGCCACCGAGATGAGGCTGGTCCACCTGGACCTCAAGGGAGCTGCGCCCAGGGTCTCCTACTTGGAGAAGGTGAGGATGCCTGGGGACTGGCAGGAGGTAATGGGGAGGGACCAGCAGAGGCAGAGCAAGGCTCGATCCACCGGCTGTCCCTGCTGGCCTCTTGGGACTGTGCCGTCACCACCAGCTGAGCCCACCCTGCCTGCCCTGCAGGTGTTCCCCCTCCTTTCTCAGCTGGGAGCCAACGGCATCCTCATTGAGTATGAGGACATGTTCCCCTTCACGGGGGAGCTGGAAATCCTCAAGTCCCCGTACGCTTACAGGTGAGCCAGGGCTGCATGCTGAGCTGGCCAGGGGCTACCGACTCGGTGTGGCCCTGGCAGGTCCCGGTGTGCTGGAGGCTGGGTATGACCCGCCTGGACCCATCCCTGAGATAACGGTGGTCAGAGTGCTGTGCGGTGCCGCCGGCACACCAGCTCCCTGCTCTGCCGGGTCAATATTTGTGTCCCCATAGTAAAGTCCACACAGGCACGGGGTGGCCAGGGCTACACAGGCAGGGTGCCGGAGGAGGAGGAGGAGGGAGTGCCCTCACACTCCGACCCCGGCATCCCCTGGTGAGCCTGTCCCTGCCCTCCCAGCGAGGAGGACATCGAGCGGATCCAGCAGCTGGCGGAGCTCCACAAGCTGGAGGTGGTTCCCCTGGTGCAGACCTTTGGGCACGTGGAGGTAGGGGGTCCCGTTCCTCATCCCACATCCCTTTGGCCCATGGCCCGGAACCCCCTGTGATGGCTCCCCCTGTGCAGTTCATCCTGAAGCATGAGAAGTACCAGCACCTGCGGGAGGTCGAGCGCTTCCCCAACAGCTTCAATCCCCATGTCCCCGACACCCTGGCCCTGCTAAAGAGCATCTTGTCACAGGTGATTGACAAGCACAAGCATTCCACCTGGATCCATATTGGCGCAGATGAGGTGGGCAATGGGCCATGCAGGGACCTCAGATCTCATCCCAGGCTCCAGTTGTGCTCCCAGAGGTGCTGAGCATCGCCCTTTCCACCCAAATCCAGGTCTTCAATCTCGGGGAGGGGATGGATTCCAAGAACTGGATGAGCCACAACAGAGGTGACACAGGAACCATGTACCTGAAGCACATCAAGGAGGTGCTGGCCTTTATCACCACACAGTACAGGGGGCTGCGAGCTCTCATGTGGGATGACATGCTGAGGAAGATCAGCGTGGGAGCCCTGCGGGGTGAGAGGGTGGGGACAGAATGGTGGCACCTGAGCTGGGGGTCTTGGCAGCGCTCATCCGCGTGGCCACCCTGGCAAGTGTAGTGCCTCGTGCCTGGCAGGAGCCCATGCTGGGCCCTATGGGGACTCGGATCTCAGGAGAGCATGAGGAGCCCCAGGCGTCCTCCCGCCGCTGGCACGGGTGTCTACATCTCCATCCCTGCTCCCCCCACAGAGTCTGGGATAGCGAAGCACGTCTCGCCCGTGGTGTGGTTCTATGCACCCGACTTCGAGGCTGAGCAGATTGGTAAAGCAGCGTGCTGGGCTCCAGGGGCTGGTGGGGGTACAGCTCCCCGTGGGTGGTGGCACTGGTGTGTCACACCTGTCCTGCTGCAGGGCCATTCCTCACCAAGTACGTGGAGGGCGGCTTCGAATCGGTGTGGTTCGCCAGCGCCTTCAAGGGCACCACGGGACCGGCACAGACCTGGCCCCCCCTGAGCTACCACCTCAAAAACCACCTGAGTTGGCTGAAGGTGATGCAAGCCCTGCCACGGCTGGCCCCACTGCACTTCCAGGGCATCGTCCTCACTGGCTGGCAGAGGTGAGGGGTGGTGGGACCCCTACCCTCCCTGGTGCCTGTGCAGCCCCGCTGGCAGTGGTGCAAGAGGCGATGGCATGGCTTGTCCCACTCTGCAGGTACGACCACTACTCAGTGCTGTGTGAGCTCCTGCCCGTCAGCATCCCCTCCCTGGCCATCTGCCTGCAGACCCTGGTGAACGGTGAGATTCCCTGGTGCTGGACCAGCCCTCGCAGCTGGGCTCATCCCCCATATCCCTAACCCAGAAACCCTGTCTGGCAGGCAGAGAAAGATGCTGGGAGGGGGGTGGGAGGCAGGGGAAAGAGAGCTTCAGCTCCCCCAGCCTTGGGAGATGCCTGGTAGTAGTGGGGTGGCCTGGGCACCTCTGCCCCTCTCCTTGCCCTTCCCAGGGGGCTTCACAGAAGAGACGAAGAGGAAGGTCCTGGATGTGCTCGGCTTCCAGAGCATGCAGCTGGAGCAGAGCACTTGGTGTGTGGCACTATCTCCTTGGTTACATCAGGAGGGATGCACTGGAGGGGACACAGGGGGGTGCTTACCCAATTGCTCCAGTCCCAGACCCACCTGGGTGCAAGGCTGGGTGTCTTCCAGCCATGCAGGATGTTGGGGTTCATCCAGACCAGAGCCCTGGCACAACTGGTGCACTCCATTTGTTGGACTGACCTCCTCCTCTTCCATTTCCCCAGTGAGGGCAGGGGAGCATTCCCTGGTGCAGAGGTCTACCACATGGTTGAGCAGGTTAATGGCCACTTGAAGGAGAGCATCCTTAAAGCCCTGGAAGAAGAGAGGTAATGGGTGGTGAGAGGCAGCAAAGTTGGTTGGTTCTGGCCATGGGGCTGGAGCACTAGAGCTTTGGCAGGGGAGGGGACCTCCCTGGAGCTCTCCATCCCCTGGTGGCCCCTGTGCCCCTGCACTCCCCTCGTGCCTCCCCAGTGCCATCAAGGGCTGGTTCAGCCCCTACCACCGGAAGCGCCTGTTTGGCAACCCCCGCAACATGGAGAGCTTTGGCAGCAAGGTGCTGAAGTACGTGGTGCTGGGTGCCTGTGTGGGGCTGGGTTGGTTGCCAGGCTGGGGGCTGGAGTCTGTTGCAGGAGAGAGTTAGACCCCCCCCCTCACTCTACCCCCACCAGGCTTCACGAGGACTGGGAGAGCTTCATCCGTGACCTGCGCACCCACCTGGAGAGGGTTTACTTCCCCGACACAGTGGAGGAGTGGATGGAGGAGAACATCAACCCCTACTTGGACCAGCTGCGGGACCTGGTGCGGGACTACCGGGCCATCATCCGCCTCAATGCCAGGCCCAAGGCGACATAGGGTCCTTGCCCTCCCCTAGATCCCAGTGCCCCCCACCCCGAGTGGGCTTTGGGTGCTGCTGCTGTGTGTCTGTGTGCTGGTGACTGCGTCGCTGCCGCTGGCTTGTACTGTACAGAGAGCTCCTGCACATCCCACTTCCACAATAAAATATTTTCGTAGATGCTGCTGGGTGCTGGAGGGGGCCATGGCTCTGCCCCCCGTGCAGGCGATGGGGAACTGGGATCAGCGTTATGGGGCTGAGCTCAGCCCTTGGCTCCTGGGCCCCTTGCTTCTGCTCTGCTGGAGCAGAGGGTTTGGCAGCCATGAGGCAAAGCCCTGCCGGGGGGCAGGGAGAGGGCAGCCCACAGGATGCCCGTGTCCTTCGTGCTGGCCTCCAGGGCAGCCACGACCTCGCTGTGGGACGGGATCCAGCCCGTTGCGGGTGCTGGGTGCTGCATGCCACTGGGCACCCAGCATGGGGCAGTGCATGGGGTGGGGGGGTGTGTGGGGGGGCCCTGCCAGGCTCCCACCAGCATCCTTCTCAATCCCGTAGCTGCTTCCAGCAGCGGCTGCCACCATGAGCCCTTGATTGCTGGGAGGGGGGCGCAAGCACGGTGGTGCTTGCTTCCTGCACCGAGCAGAGCCATCCTCCACACGCTGCTTTCATCTCTTCCTTCCTCTCCTTTAATCCAGCGCCTGGGGCCCCACACACTCCCAGTCCTGCCTCATGCACCCAGGCAGGGGCCTCCACTGCGCTCCTTGCCTGCAGCAGCCGTCGGAAAGACAGCCCTGACAGGGGGAAATGGGGGACCCCTGCCTGGAGCGAGCCCTCCTGTTGCCAGTGGTGCCTCCGGCTCCCGCAAGCAAGAGTTTCCCCGGGTCTGCTCCTCCACGGTGCCCATCCCTGCAGCAGTGGGGGGGGGCAAAGCCAAAGCTCCCCCATGCCCATGGCTCTCCCTGTTCCGGGCGCTGGTTTTGGCTCAGCGTGTGCAAGGCAGCGACAGAGACATTTCACTGCACATTTTTCTACTCTGTAAAGACCAACCCGAGTTGGCAAGAGCCCGGAGGGAGCCACAGAAATGCGAAGCGCTCTAGAGCTCCTTCTGCAAAAGCCTGGCTCAGGCAGGGGAGGAGGGACAGGATGGCTCTGTACACCCCACTCAGCCCCACTGCCCTGTGTCCTGGCGTGGTCACAAAGCTCCCAGTGGTTGGCAAGGCCATCAGGGCAGGAGCTGCCTCATCCCGCGTCTGTGCTGGGTCCCCGGGGTGCTGGGTGCAGGAGCCTGACAGGAGAGAGCTGTGGGGCACAAAGGGACCTTTGTTGAGGAGTTTCGTTTGCTCTCAAGTGGTGGCAGATGTGAGGGAAGCCCCTGACCTGCCTGGGTGAATGGGGAGCCCCAGCCCCCAGCCATGGGGAGACCCACACCAGCTCAGACCCCCCGTGCAGCCACATGCAGCCAGGCTGTGGGATTAGAGGGCAGATTAGACGGTGTTTTGCACTGGCAACCCAATGTCCTGGATTGGAAAGTGGGGGTGGGGAGAGGAGACAGACCCTGCTGTCCCTGAGACGGGGGTCAGCCTGGAGCTGGGGGGTGCAGAGGGAGTCCAGGGGCCACTGAATGCCTCCTTGAGCTCCTGTTTAGGGGGCATGGGCCAGTACAGAGTGGGCAGGGGGCATCAGGGAGGAGCTTCACTCACATTTGTCTAGAGTTTGCTGGGTTCCATCTTCTCTGCCACAGGCACTCACCCAGGTCTGCAGCCCCCTGTCCTCACGCAGCTGCCTGCCCCACTGCCCTGTGGTGACCAGCACTTTGGGGGCCAGCTGGGTACCATCCTTTTGGACAAACACATCCCAGCATTGGTTTGCTGGAGCTGGGAAATCTGCAACGCTTTTTAGATGGAAACTCGTCTGGGAGAGCAGAAATTTGGGTGTGATTTTGTGCGGGTGGTGGCCGTGCTCTGCACTGACTGGGCACCGTTAGCACATTAACGCCTTGTCCATCACTGGCCCCATATCCTCAGCATCCTCAGCCCCCAGCACAACCAGGCACCCCCTGCACCTTTAATGTCTCAGTCATTTAAGCCATAAAGAAGTGGAAGGGGATGAATGTCACCGGCCATTGTATCTACAAAAGTGGAAAATTAGGCAGTAATAAAGGCTTTATTTAAAGAAATTGAAAAGCAGCTCCAGCCTGGATCCCATTATCAGCCACCACAGGCTGACGGTGGGTGACTGCATCGGCCAGGCAGAGCGGCGGGACGGGGATCGGTGAAGGGCATCCCGGAGCGGGGCCGGGGAGCACGGGGTGACCCGCGGCTGGGTCTGCTGGGCCCCGGCTCCTCTCGCCCGGGGGACATTGCTCCTTCCTCCCCCCCCGGGATCCTCCCCGAGGAACAAGAGGCCAGGATCAGCCTTGCTCCCGGGGCTGCTGAGACCCGTCAGCTCGTTACACGCCACGGCTGCACAGCAGCGGCGGCTCCCACCGGGGCGTCCCCCGGGACCCGGCACCTTCCCCCGGGCCGGGGAGGGGGATCCCCGTGCCCCGCCCGCAGGTACCGGGGCGACCCTCACCCCCTCCTTCTCCTCCTCCCCGTCCTCCCCCCGCGCTGCCGGTGCGCCCTCTCCTCCCG
>VXBJ01000378.1:177167-189191 GCA_013400055.1 Nycticryphes semicollaris
CCGGTGGGTACCCAGGGATCAGCATCGTGCAGCAGCAGTGATGCCATCAGTGTCACTGCTGTGCCCTGTCCCAGCCCCTTGCTGGGAACAACCCGTGGGAAAGGCCAGGCACTGCAGACCCACTGACATCCGTCCGTCCGTCTGCGAGGATCGGTTAGCCGGAGCGGGGCCTGTCTCGGGGCCGGAGGTTGGAGCCAGTGCCGGGCACAGCGCCGCTCCTGCGCCCGCCGGCTTCTTTTGTCCACTGGCCATTTGCATCCCTGGGGGGCATCTCGGCCCCCTTCTCCTGGGAGCTGCTTCTTGGCACTGGGCAGCAGCGGAAGCGGTCCTGGGCTCCTCTCCACCGGCACTGAATGGCACCTTTGTTGGGGAGCCTGGCGGCAGCTCGGGGCTGGCGAGGACCTGCTCGGCCCCCGTCCGCTGCAGTTGGTCCCAGTGCTGGGGGGCTCTGCCTGCTAGCAATGTCCAGTCCTTCCCAGGGGAGCACAGGGGGACCACGGGGATGCTGCAGCAGGGATAGAGTGTGGGGGCTGTTCCCCAGGTCTGGCCATCCTGATGGGGATTTGTTGCTGGGGTGGTTTGTTAATGTGTGACATGGGCAGTGCGGGCTGCCAGGGCAAGGGACGCTGCTCCGGCACATGGGGCTCGGGCTGGTGGTGTTTTGTTTGCTGGAAGGAGGGCAAGCAGGGCAGGCTGCAGGGACCCTGTGGTGCCCCCATCCCTCCCTGTGCCTAGGGAACCCCAAGGTGCCCTGTTCCTCTCTGTGCCCTGTGTGCCAGGAGAGGCTGGGGACCTGGTGGACAGGAGACGATCATCATGGCTGATCAGAAGCTGGCCTCCAGAGCTCTTGCCCATTGGCACGGGGCTGTGTTGTTGTTAGCAAATGCCCTGTGGCTTGGGCTGTTGGGTTGGCCGATGGAACGCAGGAGGGAGCTGGTGCTCTGGCAGCCTGGGAGCTTCTGCATTTGCAGGAAGCAACCTCTGCCACCACTCGAGCTGCTCCTGGGACCATCTGCCAGGTGTGGCCCAGGCAGGGGTGGCTCAAGCCCAGCACCGCTCCTCAGGTTCGTGGGGTCAGGGCTGGGCACAGCCCTCTTTCCCACTGCCAGTGCCCGCTGCTCCCCGTTTGCTGACACAGCCCTTTGTGCTGAATAATTGAATATCACACTGGGAGGCTGACAAGGGCTGGGGGAGTGAGCAAAGCCATGGCACGTGGGGAGCATCCCTATGCCCCCACGTCTCCCTTCCCTGCCTGAAGTCACCCCTTCCAGTCGGCTTGTCCCCAGTGTGATTGTCCTTGACATGCTTCCTGCCAACCTGCTGGGGTGAGGATGGCTGTCCCTCCTCCCTGCTGGGCTGGGCAGCCTTTACTGAATTATTTTCTACAGGCTCGGGGCCATGGCAGTGCCATCTCACTGTGGTGGGCACAGGGGGCTACTGTGTGGGTACCCAGCCTGAGGCTCTTCCACCCTCCTCATCCTCATCCTCCTGCTCTGGCTCCCCACTGGGGACTGTAAGGAAAGAGCTGGCTCACTGGAAAGCCTGAGTGGCATTTTTCGGTTAAATCTTATGTAAATCTGGCTTCATCTTTCTTTGTGGTGCTAATTGGATTGCTCCAAGGCAGTGGATTTTCCCACGCAGGCAGGTGTAGGGTGGGAGTGGGGCAGTGCCGGGGGGTGGTGGGGGGGGAGGTGGGCTGCAGGGACAGGGGATGTGCTGGGGTCCAGGGGAGCATGTCAAACTCACCACTCTGCTGAAGCAGCAGGGGCCAGCAGCTCGGTGTGGTGCTGGGCTCCACGAGGCCATGCCAGAACCCCAGTGAGGCAAAGGAGCTGGGCAGGGAACCTCAGACAAACCCACCGCAGCCCAGGTGGACAGAGACTCTTGTGCCAGGAGAGGCCATTGGCCTCTGCCACCATCAGCAGGGACCTCTCCATCCCAAGCCCTCCTGCCCACAGGTTCAGGCAGCCCCACAGGGTGCCATGCTGCACCCTGGGCTGGGCTGCAGGGAGTTGAAGCCTTGATGGGGAGAGAAACCTAGAGCTGCGGCTGTGTCACCTCCCCAGCGTTCCCCAAGTCCCTGTCCCAGCCACCACCTGTGCCACTCTAACTTGCTGTCCCCTTCCCTCCCTCCCAGAGCTCCTCGGATCAGCAAAAAGAGTCAACGTCAACTTCCAAGACACCGACGGGTGAGTGGGAGCCCTGTACCTGGGTGTGCACACAATGGGGTGTGTGACAGAGGTGTGCATGCCATGGGGTGCCATGAACAGGCATGCATGTGTGGTGGGGAGCAGAGGGGGTGTCCCTGGGGATCTGTGCAGCACAGGATGCTGCGAGCAGGAGTCTTGTGTGTGTATGTGGGCATGCTGGGCATGTAGCAATGCAGTTGTGCAGCCAGGGTCTGGATGGGTGAGGGCTCCTGCCTCCATCAGCCAGCATGGCTGAGCCCTGCCCAGACCTAAGAGTCCATGGGCTTGCAGCTGTGGGCAGCAGAGGTGGGAGATGATGGTTGAAAGGCAGAGGAAGAGCCATGCCCCATGTCTCACTGGCCTCTTCTCAGCTCTTGCCATGGGCTTGGGACTCTGCAGGGAGTAGCCCTGCAGGTCACCAGGCGGGCAAGCCATGACCCCGCTGGGCTGTGCTGCTGGAACACCGCTTTGCAGCCGGCATCCAACAGGCAGGGAGGAGCGGAGAAGAGAGCTGCAGGCTCACTACCCACTAATCACCCTAATGAGGCTGTCGGCACAGGAAGGCAGCCAGAGCCCCAGGGAGGAGGATGGGGGCTGCAGTGGGAGCAGGGAGTGATGCTTGCAGGGATGGGCAGCAGCCACCCCCTGTTCTCCCCAGCTCCCCCTACCTTGTCCCTCCCCACCACTGAGCGAGGCAGCAGCACATGGGGCTGGGCAGTGCCAGTTGGTCCCCGGGGATGGCTCTGCTGCGGCCATGGAAATGGCACATGAGCGGAGGGGCCAGATGGGGTCAGGAATGGGAGAGCATGCCTGGGTCATCCTCATCCCCGAGCAGGGCCCCGGTACTGGGACAGTGGCAGCGGGGCATCCCCTGGTACCTGACAGCACATCGTGTGTGCACATGTGTGTGTGCACGGGTGCATGCAGGTGTGGGGATGTGCAGCTGAGCGTGTGTGTGTATGCAAGTGTGTCTGTGTGCATGAGCACGTGTGCACGGCGGTGGGACTGTGTGGTCATGCCAGCACAGGGCAGGGGCTGGAAGGTGAGATGTGGGCAAGGCAAGGGGCTGTGTCACCCCATAGAACACCTCAGGCAGTGGCTGCTGGAGACAGCAGGTCACCAGAGGGCTGTGCGTCATGGCAAGGCTGGCACAGGATTCGAGAGCTGCAGACAGGGCCCAAGCTCATGCCCTGCTGCGGCTACTGGCCAGCTCGGCAGGTACAGGAGCATCTCTGAAGCAGAGAAACAGCCTCCAGCCCTGTTCCTGGAAAGGGTCATGCCCCAGGAATGTGTAGGGCAGACCTAGGCTGCAGCCCATGTGTCTGCTCTGCTGCCAGCGTGCTGTGCCAGCTCAGCTGGCGTCGGTGTCGTGCCTCAGTTTCCCCATCTCTGCTGCGCTTGCTTATGCCTGGGCTGGTGGGTGCCATGGGCAAACACCATGCTGCTGTTCCTGTGCTTGCCCAGGGCACAGTGTCCTGTGCGGTGTGTGGCCTTTGTGGCTGGCTGTGCTGTGCTGGGGGAAGCCCCCGAGGCAGCCCGGGGGAGGGCTGCGATTTGCACCATCTTGAGCGGATTTGAGCGGGGCGCTGGAGCAGAAAATGTTGACATTTCCCAGGCAGACGTTGGGGATCGGCCTCCTGCGCGAGCTGTCTGCTCACATCGCCGCTCCCTGATGGGGGATCGCAGGCGGCAGCTCCACAGGGAACATGGTGGCCAAAGCGTGCTCCCCAGTGGGGAATTGTCCCCCACTCCTCAAATGGAGGTCCCGGCGATGGGGAGCAAACGTGAGCACCATCCCACTGCCCGCCTCTCAGGCACCAGGGGGAACCACGGGGGCCAGCAGATCCCACTGGGGTCTGCAGTCCATTCCCATGCCCTGGTGACACCAGGGTGGCTGCAGGGATGGGAGAGGGACGCTGAGTGTGACCGGGGCCCGGAGCAGCGGGGTGATGGGCGTAAGCGCAGCCGCATGGAGGATGCTGTCACCAGGAGCAGCAAGTAGGTCAGCTCCCGGCCTCCTTCGCAGTGATGAGCCTCCTGGTTTGGTCGGTCCCGAGGGCCATGAAAGCAGAGCAGGGTACAGTGCCGGGGGCTTTCCCCACCCCACAGCAAGGCCCAGCACCACAGGGTGGCACCACTGCCATCTGGCAGCCTGGGACCCCACCCCACCCCCTGCACCAGTGCCCAGGGTTGTGCTGCTGGGGCCAGGCTGAGGGAAGTGGGTCAACAGGGAGGTTGGCTCCCTCGCACCCCCCACCATCAGTGGGACCCCCTTGCTGTGCCTGCTGTGCCCATCAGCCTCCAACCCCATGGGGTCTCAGCATCCCCAGGGAACTTTTTGTCTGCACTGATCTTGGTCCAGCGTTCCCAGATCAGACCTGCCAACCCCCACTGCCAGCTTGGTGGCATCCCCAACCCTACATCCCATCGTATGGGCTGGGGGATGTGTGTCTGTCCTGTGGCTGCAGCACCCCAGGAAAAGCTAAATAAAGTGATGGGATGGAGAGAAAACCCACATCTACCCTGGCACATCCCACCCTCTGGCCCTTGTTGCACACCAGGCCATGGCCAGCTAATGGCTCAGCCACGTCTGGTCCCTGCAGCAACTCTTTCTCCCATGGAGGGATGTCCTGGCATCTGGGGGACACGTGCAATTGGTGTGTTGTCAGAGACAGAGCAGGCACCATGGGGTGCTGTGATGGGTGCAGGCTGAAGGCCATGGTGCTGGGCAGGGGATGGTGGGGTTGCAGAATGGACAGGGACATGAGACCCCTGACACTATGGCCGATCCCCAGGTTCTCAGCTCTGCACCATGCAGCCCTCAACGGCAACACGGAGCTCATCTCGCTGCTGCTGGAGGCGCAGGCTGCGGTGGATATCAAGGACAACAAAGGTGAGTCCTGGGCTCCTGGCCACAGTCCCCCCACCCTTCTACAGGCTCACGGAGGGCTCACAGCTTGCCTGTCCTGCCCACCTGCAGGCATGCGGCCCCTGCACTACGCAGCTTGGCAAGGCAAGAAGGAGCCCATGAAAATGGTGCTGAAAGCGGGTTCCTCTGTCAACATCCCATCGGACGAGGGCCAGATTCCCCTGCACCTGGCGGCACAGCATGGGCACTATGACGTGGTACGGTGGGGATGGCAGCAGGGCATGGCGGTGGCAGGGAAGCCATGCCACCCTCTCTACCCCTGCCCTCACTGAGCTGGGGTCTCACTCCTCCGCAGTCGGAGATGCTGCTGCAGCACCAGTCCAACCCCTGCATCATGGACAATTCGGGGAAGACCCCCCTGGACCTGGCATGCGAGTTTGGCCGGGTCGGGGTAAGTCCTTGCAGCGCTGGGACCACCGAGAAGGAGACTGGGAGGGGATGGGGGCAGGGTGAGGTGCTTTGGGGTGCTGGAGCAGGCCTGGGGAGGAGATGGGGCAGCCCCTGGGAGGGATGGCAGTGGGGGCCCACAGTGCCACTACTGGGGGGATATCTCCAGCTGCTGGAGGAGGGCAGAGCAGGGAGGGGAGGCAGGGGCTGAGCCGCCCTTGCAGCCCTGCTCCGTCTGTGTTTGCTGAGCCAGGTGGTCCAACTGCTCCTGAACAGCAACATGTGCGCGGCGTTGCTGGAGCCCAAGCCAGGGGACACCACCGACCCCAACGGCACCAGCCCCCTGCACCTCGCTGCCAAGAATGGCCACATCGACATCATCCGGTGGGTGCTGTGGGCAGGGAGGGCAGTGCCGGGGTGTATGTGGTGTATCCCCCTGGCCTCGCTGACCCTGCCGTCTGCCCGCAGGCTTCTGCTGCAGGCTGGCATCGACATCAACCGGCAAACCAAGGCGGGCACGGCGCTGCACGAGGCGGCCCTCTGCGGCAAGACAGATGTGGTGCGGCTGCTGCTAGATGTAAGCACCCCCCCTCCGGCACCCCCAAACACCTCCTGCCTGGGGATGGGCTGTGGGAAGGGAGAAATCCCGTGCCCAGAGGTACAGAGCAGCCTGTGTGCATCTCCTGGGGAATGAGGTTGAGGATCCTGGGTGGGAGGAAATACCAAAGCAGTGAGTGGTCCCCTCCAGCTGCTGGTCTCAGGGTGGCCCGGGGGAGCCTGGGGGTGGTGAGGTGTGGGGGCAGCCTCCTCCCTAGCCCTCTCCGCGCTGTTGCAGAGCGGGATCAACGCCCACGTCAGGAATACCTACAACCAGACGGCTCTGGACATTGTGAACCAGTTCACCACCAGCCAGGCCAGCAAGGAGATCAAGCAGATGCTGCGGGGTAGGGGGGCCGAGGGTACAAGGGGTGGCTGCACTGGCACTGGGGGGGATGCCAGGCTGGGGGTGACAGCCTTGATGGTGGGGCTGGGCGGCCGGTGACGTTTCTGCTCTGTCCCCGCAGATGCTTCCGCCGCTCTGCAGGTCCGGGCTGTCAAGGACTATTGCAACAACTACGACCTGACCAGCCTCAACGTGAAAGCTGGGGACGTCATCACCGTGAGTGTGGCTGGGAAGGGGGCCGGGGGGACCCCCCATGGTGGCGCTGGCCCCTGACCTGGCCCCTGCCCACAGGTGCTGGAGCAGCACGCGGATGGGCGCTGGAAGGGCTGCATTCATGACAACCGGACCGGCAACGACCGCGTGGGCTACTTCCCCTCCAGCCTCGTTGAGGCCATAAGCAAACGAACAGGCAAATAATCCCCCCTCTCTGTCTCCCCCCATGTGACTGCTCCCAAACTCGCTGCCCCAGGGAGCCCCATTTCAGTGCGGTGCCTGGGGTGTCAGGGTTGCAACTGGTGAAAGCAAGCTGGGACAATGACCCTGTCGATGGGTCGATGTCCCCCCATTGTGTGCATGGGGATGGTGTCTCTGAGTGTGTGACCCCATGTAGGGTCAGTGTCCCCACCGAGTGTAGGGGGCCAGTGTCCTCATCGAGTGTACAGGGTCATTGGCCCCATCAAGTATGCAGGGTCGGTGTCCCCACTGAGTGCGCCAGGTTGGTGTCCCCATTGTGCATGTGGGGTCAGTGTCCCCATCAGGTGCGCCAGGTTGATGTCCCCATCGTGCATGTGGGGTCGGTGCCCTGTGACGTGTATGGGGACAGTGTTCCCATCGTGTGTGGGGGGTTGGTGCCCCCATTAATTGTGTGGAGTCAGTGTCCCCATTGTGCCTGTGGGCTTGGTGCCCATCTTGGGTGCACATGAGGGTTGGTGCTGGCTGCCCTGGGGTGCTTACAGGGCAGCCCCGGTGCCGGGCTGGTGTTGGGCTGGAGGAGATATTTGTGGTGCCGAGAGGTTGATGCATGGGGAGAGCTGCGGCTGTCACTGTGGTTTGGGGGTGATGGCACAACGGTGGGACCAGGGGACCTGGTGCTTGGGGTCTGAGCAGACGGGCTGGACACCAGTGCCAGGGACCTGGCACTGCCCTACAGGGACTCTATCCTCAGCTAGCGACTGACTCAGGGGTCAGACCCTGCTTCCCTGTCTTGCAGCTGCCTGTTCCTGTCCCCATTCCTGTCCCTATAGGCTCTCAGTGGTGTGCATGGTCCTCCAGGATGGCCTGTGACTGTGCTTGCTGCCAGGAGCAGGGTGATGGGAGCAGTGCCTCTGTGGGCAGCATTGAAAGGCGCTGCATTGACCAGCTCGCTCCCCCTCAAGGAGTTGCATGTTGCCCAGCTCTGTGCAATCTCAGGGGTGGCCACATCTCTGGGGCACGGGCTGGGAATGGCAGTTTGAGTGAGTTCCCAAGGGAGCAATGGGATGAGTGCCTGTTGGCTATTGGGCACTGCTGTGGAAGTGCCATGTGCCAGATGGGCAGAGGCAAAGCCACCTTCTGGGTGTGGGTCATCTGCTGGTACCACAGGGATGAGTTCCGTGGCTCCTGGGATGCAGCTGGCTCTGTGGTGGTGTTTGCCAGGGTGTGGGGTTTCATTGCCAACCTGTCAGCTCCAGCCCTGGGCCCCATGCAGTGGGTCAGCAGCTACACTGGGGCTTGGCTGGCCTGGCACGGGGGTGCTGGTGTTAGAGCCCCCAGCCCAGCCGTACCTGCAGCCTGCCTCCTCCCAGGATGCCTGCATGGGGAGCAGGACCCCCGGCAGCCCAGCTGTGGGAGCCCCACAATGTCAGGAGCCCCACGGTGATGTTCCTGCCTCAAGCATGGGGCTGTCCTGGTGTCCGTGCTCCGCTGGGGAGCCGTGGCAGGGCTGCAGGATGTGCCTTTGGGACATACCCTGCCACTGTGCTGAGCTCCTGCCGCTGCTCCTTGGCTCGGCTCCGCATCGGTTGGGTCTTGCTTTTGGCTTCTCCATGTTCCTTTAGTTGCTTTATTTTGAGTTTGGTTTTTTTTTTCCTCCCCCTTTCTTTTTCCTTTTCTTTTCCTTTTCTTTGTTTTTCTTTGTTTTCTTTCTTTCTTTTTTTTTTTTTTTTTCGCTCGCTCTGAGCGTGTCTCTATTATTTTGATTCTTTTCATTTTGTCTCTTGTTATGTTTTATTATCAGGTTCATGGGAGACTGTAACAATCCCCCAACACTACCAAAAGATCCCGCTCCCGGCTTACGGGGCTGCTGTGCTAAACGGTGACGCCTCGTCCCATCCGTTCCATTCCCTGCCTCCACCTCCACCTCCACCACCACATTCCCATCAGACTCTTTTCAGTTCCTTTGGCTATCACAGGCTCTCCCCTAGCAGTGCCGACGAGCTGCGTTACGGACAAGGTAGTTCACCGCTCGCTTCGTGCTCTCGATGGATTTCTTTCTTTTTTTTTTTTCCTTTTAAAGNGTGCATGTGCGTGCACACATGTATGCCATCGGCCCCCTGCCTGCCCCGCACGACCCCTCCGACTGCCTGGCCCATGGCTCTGCTGCCGGAACATCCCACCCTCACCACCCACCCGGTGTCCCCGGCTGCGGGGCAGCGCCATGCTGGTGGCCACGCTCTGCCCGTGGCGCCTCCTCTCCTGCCCACCCTGTCCTGCCGCGTGGCGACCCCAAAAAACGCTCTCCAGGCTTTGTGCTGGCAGGAGGGCTGGGCTGGTGCCCGGCCAGGAGCTGTGGGAAGTTAATTTGGATGCAGGGACTCTCTCCGCTCGCTGCAGACCCCTCGGCAAAGGGGTTCAGCACCCAGCGAGCTGCTCTAACCGGGTCGGGTCTGTGCTCAGAGTGGGAAGAGGCTGTGATGCCGGGCGTGCTTTCTTGAGGGATGCTCTCAGGGTGTGGGCAGTGCCCAGCTGCACCACAGGGACCGTCCCTGTGGCATAGCCAGGTGACGGATGCTGCAGGTCCGTGTATTGGGAGTGCTTGGAGAGCAGATATTTGGCGGGGGGGGTTGCAGGGTTACAGCCCAGGCTGTGCTTGTAGGCACTACCTCCAGCTGTCTGGTGGCCGGGGGTCTTGTCACGTGCCCTGGTGGCAGTGGCAGAGGAGGTTGTGTTGGGAGAGCGCCGGGCCAGCCACACTTGCAGCTTGACGTTGCCCATTTGCCAGTGTTGGGGACAAGGGAACACAATTTTTCCCAGGTCTTTCTCCCCGTGTTGGGTCACACAGAGCCTTGCTCCTGCCCCGGCAGCGCAGGCTCCTCTTGGTGTGACCACGGCACGTGTGGCGTGGAGATGTCTCGGCCCCACTGCTGCGTGGCAAGTTGTTCCCTCTCGTGCTCCTTCAATGAATTTATCACCTTGTACCAGCTGCCCCCTGCTAGGGCCTGGCTGCTAACGAGGCGAGCGGCTTAATGAATCAAAATTGGCCTGGGCAGTGGCAGGGTGGCAATGCCCCGTACCTGGTCGCTGGCAGCGGGACTGGGCTGTGCTGGGCTGCTCGATGGCTGGTGGTGGGGCTGCGGCAGCTCCAAGTTGCGGGGCCTCGCGGGGCCATTGTCCATCTCCCTCTGATGCTGTTTTAAACCCTGGGCTTGCCACAGGGGTCAGTGAAACTCAGCCCCTTGCTGTGGGTCCCATCCAGTGCTGGGCATCCCATGGTCGTCCCTGGTGTGAGCAGGATCTGGTGGGGGCAGCCGGTGGGGTGAGCTGGTGGAGGAGCCGTGTTTTGGTGGTGACTCTTGAGCCATGCCCTCCTAAGAGGGCTGAGTCACCTCACCCACTGCTGTGTCACCCATGTGTTGGTGGCTGCCATGGGGTACCCTGAGGAGTGTGGAGGGTTCAGCTTGGTCCCATGTTGCTTCTGTGTCCTCCCATAGATGGGTGCCATCTTGGCCTGGGGACGATGGAGTGAAGACCCTGGTCTCCACCGCCCAAGTTTGCCCAGCTCCCTTTGCTCCCCCACACCACGTCATGTCTCCATCCTCCTCTGAACAGGGATGACAGTCCCCATCCCTTGCCCAGGCTGAGCCGGGGCACTGGGACATCCCACCATGGATCTGTCTCTGACTGGTGGCAGGGAGGAGGAGCCCTGCAGGACAGGGTCCCGGAGTTGGTCACTGTCACCGGCTGCTCAGAGGGGGTTCCTGGGACAGTGCTGGTGTCCCTGGACACAGATGCAGCCAGGGGGTTTCCCTGTGTACAGCAGCAATGGGCCCCAGGGCCATGTGTTGTTTCATCCCGTGCTACCCTGATGCAAGCTTGAGCACACGGAGCCACGCGTGGCTGATGGCTGCTCTCTCTGCTCTGCCACCAAGGGTCCCGCGGGGCCGACATGAGCCCATCCCACCTCTCACCGTCGCAGGGTGGACCAGCCACGCCAGCTCCCACGGAGGAGATATGGGTGCTGCGGAAACCCTTCACAGGTACAGTGGGTGTGCGCTGCTGGGACCCTCCCTGCCCCTGGTGGGGCACACACCGGAATGTGGCGGTGGCTCCGGTGGGGCATGGCCGTGTCCCCCTGCCCTGCCATGGGGCTTGGTGCCCTGACAGCATCTCCTCTTCCTGTGCAGGTGGTGACCGCAGCAGTCTGGGCAGCACGGGCAGCGTGGCCTCTGCCCGCAGCTCGGGGAGCGGGCAGAGTGCGGGCAGCGGGGCACATGCCTTGCACGCAGGCTCTGAAGGCGTCAAGGTAAGTCAGGCTCCAAAGTGGCCGTGCTGGCCTGCGGTGGCACTCAGCTCCAGTCCCAGCACAGGCACTTGCCCCAGGGCCGGCATGTGTTGCCTTGGCAGCTGCGCCCAGTCCCTGCAGGGGACTGATGCTCGGCTGCGTGCTGAGAGGTCCTACCAGCACCCAGAGTGCCACCGGCTGCAGTGCTGGACATGCCCGTGGAGTAATGTCCCACCAGGCTGCATGCCAGCATGCCGAGGCTGCACGCCGTGTCTCTGCTGCCACTCTGAGGGTGCCGCCGCGCTGCGCAGTGCCACTGCCACGCTGCACGGAGCTGCCTGCCCGCTGCTGCCAGCACACAGCCCACTGCGCACGCCTGCCCGCGCAGTGCACACTGCAGATCACTGCACGCTGCCTTCTGCTGCCGGCACCCTGCCCACTGCTGCCTGCACGTTGCCCCCTGCGCTTTTTGTGCTGCCCACGGCAGCCTGGGGCGTCCCGTCCCCTGGCCAAAGTACCCCTGAGCCCACCTCCCCTGGCATCCTGCCTGCCTTGTGCCAGAGCAGGCTGGGCACCGTGCTCCCCATGCCCCTGAGCTGAGCACTGGGCTGACTGGCAGCCGTGGGGGCTCTGCTTTTCAAGTGGGGGTGTGTGGGGGTCCTGCAGCCAGCACTGGCAGCCTAGGTCTGTGACATGTGTCAGGCTGGATTTGGGGTGCTGCGGCGCTACAGGCTCCTACCGCCTGCGAAGCACCATCTGTGCTGCTCCCGCTCTCCCCATCGCAGCCCGAATCCAGTGCCCCCCTCCCTGCCCACCCTCACCTGGGGCTTGGTGGTGGGGTGTCCGCCGCAGCACCCGCAGCACCCGCAGCAGCCGC